>JABJVR010048470.1:0-24363 GCA_025773905.1 Chitala chitala
ATATATCCTCCAGTCGGCAGTATGCATTTGTTTACTACACCACCAGAGCAACAATGAACTGGCCTCTGTCCACAAAAGAGCTCCAGTGGCAGCGACAGTCGTGTTGACACTAACAGAGTTAGCTGACTTCTCAGGTGCTGCCTCTGGCCCAATGAGACCAGACACAAGACAGAAACAGCCTCACATTTATGCTACACTGGCCCGAACTCCTTCCCTTGTGCAATGCGTAAAAAACAAGTAAGATTTTGAACATACACAGTCAATGTAGCTAAAGTTAATATAACTATAAACAGTTACACTCATTTAACTACAGCTTCAAAACCAAATAATTCCCATTTATTGTCATTATTAATAAATCATTATTATTGTAAATACCCCGTCATGTTCATTCTTCACATTTATTATCTTCGCCTTTTGTCATTACAGTGAAGTAAACCTCTTACTTGTGGCCGACTGGGCTCTTTGACACAGGAGGAGACGGCTTCTGTCTAATGCACCAGTGATGCTGTCTGCACACAGGTCCCATTTGTCCCCTATAACAGATTTCTTTATTCTCACTGGCATTGATGACAACACGTGACTCTCTTGCGTAGTCTGCACGAAGGCCTCTAGATGCCTCACTGTGGTCATCGTCGCTTCATCCTAACTCTCCCTCGTGTCATTCTCCAACTTCCCCTATTTCACTCTTGTCCCAGACCACTCTCCGTAGCTACATCATCTTCTGCCATGAAAAACACACGCTTACCACATGCCTCCAAATGAAATCTGATTCTGACCAAGGCTGAAGTCTGACCAAGGTTTTTTCTTTAAATTCTGACTTTGTTTTATTTATTATTTAGCAAAATTAAAGGCATATTACCATGCAGCTAGAAAAAAATCATCGTAGTTTATGCTGAAATTGAATTTGAAGGATTTTGTAGTTTGAGGCAAAAAAACTGTCTTCAGAAAATCAATAAAAATTGTAAAGATGTATAGATACCATGTTATATGCTGTTGGTAATTATGTGTCCCCATTTTTGACTTCAAACCCTACACATCCAGCATTAAAATTAAACATGCTGGATTGGTGTTTATTATTTTACTAAAGTAGGGATGCATGACTTTGTACCTGTGTGCAGGTGAGCATCGAGACCCACCTGAAACTGAGGCAGGAGTAAGAACCCCAGACCTCAGGTAGGCTAGCAGAGGGGACAGGTGTGTGTGTGTGTGTGTGTGTGTGTGTGTGTGTGTGTGTGTGTGTGTGTGTGTGTGTGTGTGCATCCGTGCGTGCATCCGTGTGTGTGTGTGCGTATATCCGTCCATGTGTGTGCGTGCTGTATTTGCTTATCTCAGCTGTGTGCTTATTTGGCAGTTTGGTGGCAACCCCCCCCCACCCACCTACAGTCACTGCAGACACAGCACACTAAATAATATTTTTTTACTGTGTTCCTCTGAACGTATGAGGGCTGTTTTTTTTATTGCCATGTGACTTATTTGTAATTTCTGCATTTACAACGTGCCACAAATTCTTCAAAATGCCCTTAATTTTGTGTTAAAAAGAGAACCTGAGAGAGTACCAGTCCTGTTACTGCTGTGGATTTTACTCTTCCCAAATAATAACAGTTACAGCATGATGCTCATCAGTACACTTAACCCACCAACCTGCACCCATGTGTACGCTCTCACACACACAGACACACACACACACACACACACACACACACACACACACACACACACACATACACTGTCAGTATCTACTCTTTTCATCATGATTTTCACAATGATGTGAAATTACAAACTAGCCCAAATACCAGCCTTTTTAAGGTGACTAACGCACAAAAAGCAGCAAGCACATCCCAAACGCATGCAAAATGCGGTCTGAAAACAACTACGCATCCTACTGATGCCACTAACATAAATCTTCAACACACTGACACAGGGCTTTTAGCCCCTTTTCTTTGTAATTTTTTCCATGGCTCAAGGACAGTGACAAAGAGAAGGCACCAGTTCTTAAGTTCTTAAGTATATGTTTCTTTTCATCTGTTCCATTCTACAGATGAACTCATAAACCTTGACTGTAAAGTATAATAAATTTTTCACACTGCAATCACATAAACCATATTTCACCCTGTTGCCTCTGGAGGGAAAATATGATGCAGATCAGTTTCAAAGCCATAGCCTCCTCGGTCGGAATGGTTCAGTACTCATCCCTTTTGGGCTAAATGGTGATACAGAAGAGCAGGAGCAGTGGGCTTTTGCATGCAGGTTCGACATGGAGGCTGGGTTGTCCACATGTTTATGTTGTTTCCACATTCATTAACCACATCTTCCCTGCCACAAAAAACAGGTGCCCTGGCCAACACATGCAACAGCTCGAGGTCTACCAGAGACCCTGTGCGATGCCAGCGGTATCTCCGCACACTTTCTTCATCCTAAAGATCATTATAATTGTCCTGCAACTGTAATGATTTAACGGGGAGCGTTCCACACACCACAAACATGACTGTTTTCCCCTTCCATTTCCACTTCCTCGTCCCTCTGAAAAAAATCATTATCGATACTTCGTGTTACCCCCCCGGCCAGTTGGTCACCCAGTAGTAAAATATGTAGAGTGAGTAAACAGAGCAGAAGAAGAAACAGGGGAAAGAGCCCGTTCTGACTGCTTGGTGTTGCGTCTAATGGTAACGCACGAACAAGAAATCTCAAAAAAAGGAAAGACTAAAAGACGGGGAAAAAACAGCCGTCACTCACCCGATACAGCCGTTTACATAGTCCGTCTGCCGATGTGAAAAGCTGGATGGCACAGGGAAAGGAGGTGTGGGGGAGGTGTCTCAGGAGATCCTCATGGTGCTGGAGAAGAGGAGGAATCAGTAACAGCAGCAAGGCTCTCAAAGCCGAGTCAAGAACGCATGGGGAAGACGCGCAGGGCGGCAGGTCCGGCGCAGGTTTGCGCGGCGAGGTCCTCCGGCATGCAACCACATTTTCCCTCCCTTACATGCTAAAGAAAAACAAGAAAGACACCTAAGGCTGTCTGGGACTTGGAGGGGTGGGAGTGTCACTTCAGAAGTCCAGGAGAATCAGCTTTAAACAGAATGGCTCCTCTGCCAGGGAGGCAAGCACTCTTTACAGGCTGCCATCCAGGGTACCTACCCTGTTCCCCTCTTCTACTCAGTGGCAGCTCACCCTGCCCTGAGCAGCACACTGTAAGCGCCACTGGCTCAGTGCGTGGTCGCAGCCGTTGTCATGGTGTCGGATGTAGTGCTGTCGCCGTGGCGGCAGCGCTTCCTGCCTCCAGTCAAGTGTGTCTGTTTCTCAATCTTGTGGAGCGCGCTGGTGTTGCTCTGTCTCTGCGCTCTGGTGGAACACTGTGCCTGAAACAGCTTCTCTTCTCTTCTATTAGCTCCCCCCCTTCACTCGTGCCTGAACACCCTCCCCTTCTCTCCTGTGTCCCAAACCCCCCCCCCCCTTCTCCAAGATCAGGTTGTTTTGCCTCTGTTGCTCTCAGATTGCCTTGCCTGCTTCCTAACCCACTGGAGAATGTGCAGTACCTGTAATTCTCTGTGCTCGTGGTGTTCTCTGAGCATTGGCCATCTCCATAACGACCCCCTGCTTGACTAACTGACACACTCATCTCCCCCTTACAAACCAACCAGCCTGCAGCTCCCCCCTCAATAACAAGGCTTCAACGTATTTGGATAAAAAAAAAAAAAAACAAAAGCCGTTCCACCACCTACAAACGAGCTGGTGCCGCTGTGGTGCATTAGAAATGTTAATGAGAGCACAGGCACGTGTCAGCAATCGGCAGCAGTGTGCAGGGGGAATCCCACAGACCCCCATCCACCTCCTCCAACTCACCTTCTGTCTGGACACGCACCACCACGTCCAGAGACGTCCACCTCGTGAGGCTCCCAGAACCCTCTCCAGCTCTCCCCACTTCCCTCACCTGCAACACCAAGACACATTAAATTAGACCCATTTCTTTGTGAGCAATAACAGACCAACAGAAATGGAAGCTGCCGCAGGCTGAGCAGCATAACAATCTAGTCTCCGTTGCTGAAACACATTTAAAATCCAATCTGAAATAATGAAAAGCTCACCATTTCAGAATACAAATAGTCCACTTGCTCATGCTGTTGACCACCAATGTGACATCCGATTGTTGTCAGGAAAATGGAATTTTTTTCCCTGCTAACTACATGCTTTGGTCTGCCATTATTAGACCCCCTCTCTAAAAAATTCTACAGATCAACAGATCTCTCGATGAGTGGATTTTCTAATTTTTCATTTCGCAGTTGAAAAACGTCTGTGTAGATTTGGGGCATTTGCTCAAAATAACTTGCATGCTCATTGACTGGGAGCCTATGTGAAGCACTGCAGTCAGATATTAGGGTGTTGTTCTCGATTTCCCCATTACGGCTTGATATACTGAAAATAGGTACTGAGATTGGGTGGCGATGCCATGACCAGTTATAATGCCTCAAAGGTTTTTTGGGCTCCTTAAATTTTAGGAATAAGCCAGCATGACTAGGTTTGATTGGTCAAGCTGAAAACCTTGTTAACTAAGTCTGCTGAAGCAGATTGCAATTGACTCGCGTTGGCACACCAAGTTTACTCTGGTCCCTCATTTCTACGTTCAGCGAAGCGAAAGAGACGCAAATGGAAAGGCAAAATCTGTTCAGTGCAAAATGAAAGGTTACATGGAAAAGAAGCAGTTAGAAACGAGGGAGGGCAGGGCAGAGCTCAACAGCAGAGTGTGACGCGCTGGAGTGCCACGTCACAGGTGGCGTGCACTGTAAGCTCGCACCCCTGCACACTCTGTCACTGAACGAGAGCAGGTAGAGGATGGGCTCACTGTGTGCCTGCGTGTGTGTTTAAGAGTGCTTACCCCACTTGCTGTGTTTGCTGGGGTGCGTGCCTACCTGTCAATTTAACATCTGTTAATACGTTTCCTTGTTTCATTAGGCTTGGTAAAAATATTCAACACGGGTGTGCCTTTCAACATATACGCCAGTATATTGTGAACTAGGATGCATTCTATCATATGTTCATGTGACTAGCTCTGTGTTCGTGTGTGTGTGTGTACGTATCAGTGTTTTTTATATTTTTTTAACTTGTGCATTATGCAGATCAGCTGGCTCCCATGTGTGGCTTATTTTGTGCTCAGACCCATTGCTTATATTTATATTAATAAGTAGCATGAGGTTCACATTTCAGCCATCAAAATGTGAGGTACATTTACATATTGCAGTGGCTCTCCTTTGGTTTTAAACAACAACTGGCAAATGAACAGCTAAGTGCTAAAAGCCAGAAGTAGTCACATTCTGCAATCTGGGCGTATTTTATTAAACGCCAAACATGAATATGCAGAACAGATCCTTGCAATGACTCAGTGGGGCTATGTAAAATTATTACTGTCCAGTTAACTGAAAGAGAAACTCTCTGTTAGTACTCCAAGTTCGATAAGCTCATTAGGTACCCGGTGAACTGGCCTCCCAAGTGCATGTGTTGAGATCTTTCAGGCAAAAATCCAAATCTGAACGATGGACAATCAAGATTTAATGACAGGCTTCCGGTCACCGAGACCCTGCAGGAATCTCACTGCCATCAGATGTAGTCCTGTTCAGGGGACAGAAGAGCACACCTTCCTCTCCTACAAGTCCCAGGCTGGCTAGCCCAGAGCCACAACTATATGAAACTTGTGAAGGTATGGTGTGCACCCCGGCAGTACGCTGCATGGTGGAGTGATCAGAAAAAGGCAGAGAACAGAAAAGAGAAAATCCTGCAAAAGAAGGGAATCAATAGGCCAGACCCCTCCTCCAGGAGGCCCACAGTGGCAGTGTCATAACACACAGAAGGCATACAGATCAGTTAGCCTTTTCCAAAACGAGATGCTAACGTTCTGTGGCTACAGGTCTTAGGGCACCAAAGAGCACTGCTCTTGGCTGCATCTCCCGTTCACACGTTCACCCAGGGTAGGGGGAATGTGAATACTGGCTGCCTAAGACAGACTCCATAAAGAAATTTCATCAATGCAACCTAATTAAAGGGGGCCTTTAAAAAATTTCTATCTCAGGCCCTACTGTGTATAACAGCACCCCGCCTTCAGCCGCATGGGATCATATCACTGAAGTGCTCAGACGTGTTGCGTTTTCTCTTGTCCCTACACTTGACATTCTACACACCGTGCTCAATCAAATCACTGTTTACTGTTGGCAGAAAATGCAGGTTTGAGTCACCGATGTGTTCCTCAGCTGTAAAACAAAAAGAGTGAGACATGAAATTATTGGATATTCATAAATATCTGTCAAGGAAACATCGATAGGTACAATGTTTACATCACTGTCAGGTGACAGAAAGTATGCTATTCCATGCATGCAAATGAATGCAATAGGCAGAGACTGTCACACATGTACTATCATCCTATTTCAGTTTGTGTTCGTCAGATTTTTGTGTTCATGCACTCTTATACAGCGATCTGTGCACACCTGCCCTTATACAGTGGAGACTAAAAAGGTACAGTGCAAAAGCAAGGTGGACCTTTCCCTAAATCCAGTACCAAAGGGCAAACCTACATGTACAGGCATATTTTAAAACCGTTTCCCCAACACTGCTGTGAGTAAGCCAGCACAGAGACGTAAGGGAGTAATTGCTCCATTCCTGTGGGAACTTCCTCCTTCTCCCATGATGACAGCGTCCACAGAGGCCAGTGCTGGCTTTCAGTGCTAGCTACAGCTGAGTCCAGTCCGCTAGGCCCTGATCTGGGCCTGTTCATGCAGGCCTCTGGTTCTGCTTTCGCTGTGCTTGGTACAGACTGCAAATGTAGACCAGAAAGACCACATGACAGAAACACCAGCATTTTCACTACATGAAATGCATAAAGGGATTCTAATTAATTAGTTTCCCGTGACAAATAAAGATTGAGATGAAATTGTGTAAACAATTGCAGCACGAATTCAAACATTTTGGTGTGCTTGTTTGCCCCGTTTTGTAATTTTCCTAAGAACAACTAAAGTACCCATTATATGCATTATTATTCTGGGCATGCCTGCCCTTTAATGCTACAGTTTTATTTATCCTCCAAGAGGAACTGCTCATAGTCAATAAACCGATCACTTAGTTCTGTTGATTAAGTTGACATGAACCACGTTAAAAACCACGATTATCTATGTTACTCGTAACCGTCACAAATAACCACTCAGGGGAGCAACTCATGTATCCGTACCTCTGATTACTTTTTCAAAATTATTACATATAAAAATACGTATAAATCTGGATAAATATTTTGGTGTTACTGTTAAACTTAATTATAACAGTACTTAGCGTCTTGGTGACTTCACAGGGATAAATCTGTTTATACAGGCTTTTTTTTGGGGGGGGGCGGCCGGCAGGGGCTCGTTTTATATTATTATATAACATAACTTGAGAATTATGTCTGCGAAATATGTAATTATTGTCTAATTGTCAGTCGCATATTGCATAAATTGAAGTGTGCGTTACACGCGGATTTTATACAACGGTTTCAACGTAATGCCAGAAAAATGAAAGGAGCCCTGAAACGTGGCGATGCTCTGCTTCCTGCAGATCTGTCAGAGCGACGCGCATATACAACTATCGCATGCTCGCTTTCATAAACTGATAGTTTTTCACTGTGGATAAAAATAAACAAAGCAATTATGGCGCTAGCAGAAGGCCCCTAAGTATTCCCAGTTTTAAACATTATCTTCTTCGCCTAATTATGTAAATTAACGTTTTGCCTCTGAGAGGTGAAGTCGCCTGGTTTCCATACCATCGTGTTATGACGGTGGCAGCATCATCTAATAAGAAAGAAAATGGTCACGATAAACGAGAACGTGCACAAGTAATGGTACCAGCAAAGCGAAGAACTGTTCATTTCAGCTGCATCATAAGAAAGGCAAAGGAGCGGATAAACGGGAGTCATAATCGGGATACGTGAAGCAATGCAGTGCGTCGAAACCCTTCGTAGACACATATTATAAACCTGGCAAATTTGGGAAAGAGACGAGGAAGACGGCTGATTTAAACACAGTTACCAGAGAACTGCCATGCCTTTTGAGTTCACTGCGGCTTCTGTATTGGTATCTCGGCTTTCGTAACACAACATTATTGTTGTCTTTCTTTGCTTTGGGATGCGGAAGAAGGGGGGGTTGAACAATCTGAGCCAGCAGCGCCAATGCTCCCACATAAATCAAATTGCGATGGCCTTCTATCATCTAATCGAGGCTCCACCTATTGACGCTCTTTAGCAATTATAATGAGGAATTAAATTTAAACCCTGCGCAGTTGTATGAAGCACGGAGAAAAGAGGGCGAGTGCGGCACTGTGGCGCGCTCCCAGCGCGGTCCCGGTGAGCAGTAGCAGCGAGCGCGTCACTGCAGGCAGGTCGGAGTCTGGAGTCCGCTCGGCGGCTGACGCCAACGCGGCGAAACCGGCTAAATTAATGCCTGGAGTCTGTCTGCCCAAGGGTACAAGAAAAATGTGCATTCCCACAGAACGTTTTCCGTTTTCAGTTTTAAAGGATGTGATCTATGATACTATTTACACATCATACCATAAATTCACTGGTGTCATATTACCTATTGTCGATCATTATAAAATATTTTCACTTAGCATATAATGATTCGATTTAGATTGAAACGGAATTACCTATATTAGTTTTGCAGTTTTAATAGAACAGTGTAATAAAAATAATTTAGTCATGCGTCATAAGGCCGGATGCACTCTGGATGGGATGCCAGTGTAGCACATTACACACAACTGTAGGCTAATGGTGATGTATAGTTACCACGGTACCTGGTATAGGCCCCAGTTTACCCCCTCCCCCACCCCACATGACCCTGCAAAGAATAAACAGATGGATGGATGGACCTGAGAAATGGAGTGAACACAAACTGCACTTTTTTAAATTGGAGAGAGATTAAAAATCAAACTTTTAAAACCGTAATGGCTGACTGCTCTAAAAATGATCAACAAGCATGTTAAGGCCAAAGAGGAGGTTGAAATTTAACTTTTTTCACTGAGCTTTAAAACTTTGATTTATACTGTTATTGTCATGTAACAGAACTACTGAGATCTACACTTGTGTAGTGCTTGTTTTAAAATACATGGAATCATCTTAGATTTAATGATATCTCTATTTATGCATACTCAGATACATTAAAGCTAAAGACACTGAAGTAACAAATTTATTGGTATGGGTTAACTTGAATTGGTCATCATTGTGCATCACTGTAGAGGCGGCACGGTGGCGTGGTGGTTAACACTGTTTCCTTGCACCTCCAGGTCTTGGGTCTGTGTGCGAGGAGTTTGCATGTTCTCCCTGTGCTTGGTGGGTTTCCTCTGGGTTCTTCGGTTTCCTCCCACAGTCCAAAGACATGGAGGTTAGGTTTACTGGTGTCTCCAAATTGCCTGTTCCCAGCAAACACAAAACATTTAAATAATGTTAGCTAAACGGTTAGGGACGTTATTTGAATGTTGTGTGTGTGTGTGTGTGTGTGTGTGTGTATGTGTGTGTGCCCTGTGGTGGGTTGGCGCCTCATCCTGGGTGTTCCCTGCCCTGTGCCCTATATGTCCTGGAATGGGCTCCAGGCTTCCTGTGACCCTTAACAGGATGAAGCAGTATAGAAAATAATGAATGAATGTTCACTGTAGATGATGATGGAAGAAAGGACCTATTGACAGATTGTATCGCTCTGACGACTGAGGGAGAGAACCAAGTGTCTATTTTGCAGGCCAAGCTTTTTTCCCTCTTATGAACAATATATTACAGCAACAGTCCAATAACATTAATTTCCAAGATCATTTGTCTCCATCAGCACAAGTCCTTTCATGTTTATACTGCTCTTGATTTCATTCATAATTTAGACATTCAGGATCACAGCGCCAGACTGCACACAGGAATCCTCAGGATCATCACTGTACAACTTTACCAATAACTGCGCAGGGACCTTTTTATGAGGTGTGATGAAGACCTGGGCTCAGAACAACTGCCAGTCATTCTGATAAAAGACACACGTCCAGGCATCAGTTCTCATCAGAAACATCCCGTCACTGTCATTTTTCTACCACCAGATTTTCAATTTGCTCCACGTGCAAGGTTTCTAAATCAAAACCAAACCAGTATTTCAGAATTCCTCATACAGAGATGTCTAGATAATGTTTGTGAATGTTGTAATGCTGTAATTCACAAGTTGCTTTATTGCCTGCATTTATTTATGTATGGCACTTAGGGAGCTGACTCTGATATCACAAAGATGTTAAGATATTTTTATGTCTTTGTCTCTAAATTTAAAAGTACGCAACTGCTGCACTTTATCATTAGAATGTCTGATACAATTACTGTCTGGTTCAGAATGTCACACATCGATCTAAATGTGAGTGTAAATCTACAACCATGGTACCAGTCCCACTTCTATATTGCCACTAAATGCTGGAACAGTAACTGATAAAGCAAGGATTAATAGCCGAATAAAAATAGCTGGAGTAGGATGTCTTTAATACACAATGGGTGATGTATTCCCAAGCAATAGTAGTAACTGTCAGAGTTCGTGTGCCGTAAGGTAATAGGTACAGTAAGCGTCTCTTTACCTTATTATTTTATGTGTAGGTATATTACCTTAAACTCTTATCTGCTGAGAAACCATTTATTTATATTTCTGTTGCTTATCAGAACCAACAGGGATCCCAAGTAGGGTTCAAAAACAATGCGATTATCCACAAGGTCACCTTTCTCTCTCGCCCAGCAACTGTCTTATAGCCCAAGGAATAAGAACACAGATTATGTTAGGAACTTTGATAAATTAGCCTATTGAGGGATGATTTTTCTTTGTTTTGACCTTTACTGCTATAGCAAACACCTCTAGCTCTTGTCTGTGAGGCCATGGTTTTTTTTTTTATTTGATCAAAAGGACTCATCTAGACCATTGAAGTTGTGATTGCAGGGTCAAGTGTGGAGGAGAAGCTAGTGGAGAAATGTCAAGAGGTCCAGGAGGGATGAGTATCAAAGGGGCAGGCCACAGTCTAGTAGGTGGGTCTGTGGTGAGCCCATGAGTTCACATCACAATTAGGGGGTGAATGGGCAGCAGAGCCGACTGCCATGCCATGCTCAGATCATCGTCCTGTCTTCCTGAGTTTACTGGCACCATGTTGGCACCATCTTTTGATGAGTGTGGTGGAACATTTCCTAATGACTTTGTGGTTCAAGATCCACACACTCAAACACAGCATTCCCGGCTGTTCTTGCCCTTTTGTTTCTGCTCTTAATTTGCTGCCCATTTCCCACACTGGTGCACACATACACACACACACATTCACACACACTCACACACACTGGTTACCCCAATGCTGCAGAAAACTGGAGTACCACAAGCCCCCACGCATAGAGGCGTGGAATTGCTCTGGAGTGCAGCCACCAGGCACAGCGAATTGGAACTGCTTCCTCACAAAGACTCTGACATTACTCTGACTGTAAGTGTCCTGCCCCTATTCAGCAGCAGGGACTGCTGAGTGTGTGTGTATGTGCGTGCGTGTGTGTGTGTGTGTGTGTGTGTGTGTGTGTGTGCATGTGTGGGCTGTTATGCAGTTTAAACGCTACACAGTTATAAGGCCATGATTGTGAGCTAAATCACTTCAGAGTGAGGATGCGCATTTGAGAAGTTATTATGTCACAAGTTTTATGGGGCTGAGCTGTGATGAGACGTGGCTGCCATGGTCTTGTGTGGGCGAACTGCCTTGGATGCTGAAGTTGTACCTCAAGAGTTCTCAAGCTGCAATGCCCTCCCGTCGCACGCTCTGCAGAAAGCATTGACATAACGCACCTCTTCAGAATAATCGCACTCGACGAGCAGCTGCTTTTTGCACTGACAGGCTTTGTCCACTCCCGTTCGCTGGTGTCGGGGGGGTGGGGTTAGTGCCCATGGGCGAACAGTCAGGCAGCCACGATGGAGCATGCCAGGTTAACAGTGACATAATGCAGCACAACAGAAACAGCAGTGCAGTCGCATCGCAATGAAGTGATAGCGGGGGAGCGATTCTGGCTCTAGTGATTACGGTTGCGTTTGTGATGTGATAGTGACTTACTGACAGCACGGTTCTGTGATTAAATGCTGATATTCAGGGATATACATAAACACTGTAAAAATTTGAGTGACAGAGATGCAGATATTGATAGAATGATGTGGATTGAAGTGCAGTAGTGTCAGGTAGGTACTGATAGTGTGGTATACAGCAATAACAATGAAACAGCTGATGAGAGAGTAGCAGGGACACAGAGGGACCCAGCCTTAGAGACCCAGTACAGTGTGGACATACAGGACTATCAGGGACGCGATGACAGTTTTTAGTGAACTTTAGATGTGTGTATCTCGTGAAGCTATATGATGTTATACGTAGCACCATGGTCCTAGAGGAACGTTATTTCATTTCACTGTGTACTGTACTCACTATATATGGCTGAAATGACAATAAAAACCTCTTTGACTTTGACTTGACTTGACTACTCTTAATTTCATTGTACCCTCCTATTGTGCAATAACAATAAAGTCTATTCTATTCTATTCTATTCTATTCTACATGGGAGGACCCTCAGCAGACAGTGTGACAGGTCTCCTTCTATAATGTCTGTTAGAAATTCGCGCTCGGTTGGTTGTCTGTCTTGTCAGGTGGCACATTGTGCAGCGCTCACCATCACTCCGCTCCCTTGCATCTCCTGCCTTGGCTATGCTGACACGCAGGTTTCTTTTTCTTAACATCCCTCAGTGAGTTCAGGTTCACACTCTGCATCTCATTGCAGCCTTCTGCTGCAGAAACAGACGCTAACACTTACATTTATGTTTATTTATTCAGCTGGGTTTTTTTCCCACAGTGACTCACGGGTCAGTGAAAATGATAATGCATTAACAAGTCGACAAAGGGCAGCAACATAAGTGCTGCATAATCTGTTAGTGCAGCATCAGCAGCCCTAAGCTGCACATTGACGATCATCTATCCATTTGTTTGAGACCTGCCAGATCGCCCAGCCTGGCGTTACACAATACAGCTGAGTGGGGGAAAAAACTTTCAGGTTTTGAACTGTGCGTTTTTGCACTCTGAGATCTTTTTCTGACACAGCACAGGAATGATTGTGTTATGGTACATTTTTCTTGAAGTTCCCCAAACGGCAAGGAGCCTGGCGATTGTTGTTTTGGACCCTCCCACTTAAAACATCATAAACCAGAAAACAAGTAGACCTGCAGTATAAGGTGATGCTGTAACTGAGTAATGCAGCATAGATGATTTGTGAGATATTCTACCCAGCTGCGCAGCAGTGATTAAAAATTTGCCACCCGCAAACCTGTAGCAGAGCGTTCATTTATTTTGAATTTTGTCACTTTGTATTTGTATTGTACTGCAATAATTGAACTTATGATTGCTGAAGAGTTCAAAAGTAAAACCTTTGTTGGAGCGAAACTATTAACCTTTCAACAAGAAGCCAAGGTCTCAACCTCCATGCTGACTGCAGTCCAAATCTGGGACATTTTAATTAACATTTTAATGTAGTCTCTTCTCTTCAGAAATGTGTGTCGGTGACTTACTTTATATGCTGAAGATTTAGGTTATTTCACATGGTGGTAGTGAATGTAAAATTTTTGAGCGAAGCAGCAACAGGAAGGATTAACTAGCAACAAAGGACCTCACTTGTACGGTTCATTATAGTCTCTGTGACTAGAGGAAGGAAGTGTGGAACAGTCTATGCAGAAATTTGTATTGAAGCTCCCAAAATGTCAGCCAGTGTTGCTTATGTTAGCTGTGCTGTCAGGTGGACCCAACATAAGGAAAGCTAAAGAAATACCAATTTAATGTGCGCTATTTCCATGTAACCATAATGGCGAATAGAGTAAACTGTAAATTACAGTGTGGTCATGTTTAAATGTATTTATGTCAGATGTTATTAAGAGCATGCCTAAAGCAAATTAGTCCATTTATTTAAATCTCACAAAGCAGAAAATTATCCCGTAATAAGAGTGCAACATCAGCTCTCCTTTTGAAGAGAACAATCCTATTATTACAGTGATGAGGAAATTGTTTTTCCTTTGAGTAATGAAAACTGGTGAAACGTGTAATTGTTCAAGCAAATGCACCTCTGGGCCCTGTGTAACATCGCTTCACAACAGTTCTGTTTTTTGCTTGAACAGCCAAATGCTGGCCGACTCACTGTTCTTGCGGTAAAGGTCGTCCTTTATCCCTCATGGCCTGCATTAGGTCATAAAGTTAGATCTGAGATTTATTTGAATAAGACCCACCTTAGCTTTTTAAAACAATTTGTGAAACTGAAATGCTTGTATTATATTTATTATAAAGTAGTTTCAACAATGATTCAATTTTGGTAAAAAGTGATAGTAATCACAGACTGTCCTGGGACGTGTCTGACTGTGTGTGAATTACTGCGTTCTCTTGGCGCATAACAGGCCTGAACTTTGGTTTCTAAATATGCACAGCAGTGATTAAATAATTCTACCTTTTCGTATGAGCTATACTACTGGGACAAGCAGCACAGTTTTTTTTTCCCATATCAAAATTTTACGTCAGACTTCAGTCTTATTAAAGAGGCTTTCTTCCAATGTTATAAAATATTCATATTGCAAATTTCATTTGAGCAGAAAAGCAGCAGAAGAGCTTCTGTTACAGGAAGATTTGGCGTGCGGAGACACTTCGGGCCACAGCGAGGCTCTGACTGGCCGGAGGGTGTCCGATAAAAACCTTGACACATGACCTTTACGCGAGAGTGGCTGCTGAACCCAAAGGCTGGAGTGAAACAGAGAAATGTGGTGAAAATGTATTCTGTGACACACCACATTTTTTTCACAAGGTAACATCAGTAGATGTTGGCAGCCTCCGCTCTCTGTTCCGCTTTCTTTAGCCGGGCTCAGAAATTGTTAACTGGCTTTTGCTCATTGCCAGTGGGTTTTAAAATGTACGTATAGGTGCAAGAGCTGAATGTTGCCTGAAATTGATTTTTAATTTTTCTTTTCTCTGTGCTAGAGTTTTTTTCCATGGTAAAAATGTGATATGCGTGTGAGTCAGCCAGTGAAATTTTATTTGGTTATAGTGAACGGTTTTAGAACAGATGTCACAAAACAAAGAGGTTTTCTGAGTTAATGAAAAAGAAATTAAGAGCCCAAGGTGGAAATAAATGCACTGGAGAGCTACAGTGTACAGGCACCTCGTTACATTTTTTTCTCATTTTCTGAAACAAATGTATGTAACACAATTAACGTTGAGTACAAGTATCATGTTGTATGGTGCACAGTATAGAACTTCCAGCCTGACCCATGAAGCATTAGCACACAAACATGACAGGCACGGTGAACGGTAGGGTGAATGTCCAAGACTCAAGTAAGAACAGATAGATGCTCTCCGTTTCAGGTTAGGGCAGGACTGCACATGGGTCGCAGCCTGGAGGAAGGATGGTCTTCAGTGTGAACACAGGAGTTCTGTGGGCCGGTCTTTTATCCTTATCCTTGTTTGTTGCTGAAAGCCTCGACCCACAGGCCCTCTGCCTGTTCGACGGTTCCTCGCTAAAGGAGAGGGGCACTCATTTGGTGAGAAATTGAATTTTAGAGGCCCGCAGTGCCTTTTTCAATAAGCAATCAGAGCAGCGTCAGGCTGCACAGTCCCAGAGAGAGGCCTGCATCCACCGGCGGCCTCCTGCGTGATTAAAGAGAGCGAGCCGGGAGGAGCACTCACTGTAAAAGGAGCGTCCGTCACCTCTGCGTCTGTGGGGAAACAGCCGTTCTCGGGCCAGTAAATTACCAGGGGTATTAAGCTGCAGGCACCCCGTCAGACAACCAATCAATGTGCTGATAGATGACCCGTGGGTTCCGCCAGGCCGTGCGAGGACAAAAGCGGGTCGGATTCTTCTCATCGCCTGGTTTACAAATCGAGCACAACCTTCCCTCCCTGATTAAACATCCTCTCCACAAGTGTGACCTCCACTCTAATGACGTAGTTACTCCCAAGACACTTCTCAGGCATTGACATTTAGAGCGGGAATATAACCACGATGTCAAGGCTTGGGTTGCCTGTATATATTGTTTATAGGTCCGGCCCTCTTTTGTCACAGCTTGTGTTGTGCTGTATCCCATTCACGCGAGACAAATGATCTGCTTCAAAGTAAAGGGTGTTTGTTTGTGACTTTGTGGATACTTACAGAGCCCACAGGAAAGGTTCAAATGCATACACGCTATAAAGAGTCCTTCTCTGCAGAGCGGCAGCATCCATGCATTCTGAATATGTACTGTCTTACTTTGTCTGCTCTACCAATCTTAAAAAAAGCCCCTGTGTCACTCTGGAATAAAAACGCAGTGACGTTCCACTCGGAGCGCGCTCTCAGCTCTAACCTTTACTTTCGCTGCGACAGAAGTGTGTTCCTGCTAATGATAAGAGCAAACCGACCAAACTCAGGGTAAATGCTAGACGCAGCGGCGCATGTTAGCTTAGAAGCACTTTGACGCATGCTTACTAACTACACCTTCAAGGGTGACTGTGTGCGCATTTGTTTATTCTCACCTTTAAAAGCAGGATATGCTATAAAAACTACATTTCAAAGCCCTGACTGTGAACAGCACATCAGGCTAGCTTTGTGCACACTACTGTCAGTTTGAGGTCAAGGGAGCGAATGTAAGTGATATGTTGAAGACTCCTCATCAACCTGAAGGTCTGATGATGCAGCACACACACACCAATTTCCCTTCTCTCTGTACTAATTCCCTTCCTCCGTCCTTTACTGTAAGTCCTTGTCCTCAGCAGCTTTGCCTTGCTGTCACTCAGCACAGCTGCGACCTTGGGCCTGGGCAGCTGATATGCTATAATGTAATTACTGTAAATGTCTGCAGACGCTCACTAATTCTGAGGAGAGGATCAACCTTTACGTACTCTCTCTGTGGCTTGAGGTGTTTTTGTTCTGCCTGTTCTGTATCATACAGATAAAAGTTGTTTTTCAAAAATAAAACATAAAAAAATTCTTTTTAAACATTACTAGCAAAAGATAGGGCAAAATTACGACATTGTCCAGACCATCTGCACAGTCACAGTGGAGATTTTTCTTGGAACAAAATCGTTCTTGTGTTGAATATGCATTTAACATTAGCATTACCACTTGTTCCCGCATCTGCTTTCTCACAAGAGGTGCTTAAATGTTGCCTGTAAAAAGAAGCCTTTATGTTATTGTACAGAAAGTACAAACTTTGGTGCAGTTTTTCCCCATAGAAGGCTTATTTTAAACAAGACTTCACAACAGTTTATCAGGAGGTACAATAGAGTACATCAATAAGAAATGTTTGAACCTGAACAAAGTCTGATTTAATTTAGCATTTATTTTTTGATTTAACTTATTGTGAAGGAACTAAAAAGACTAGATTGTTACATTAGAAGAACAGTAAATAATTCTGTGTTCATGTATTGTATTCTCTGGGTGACAAGCGGAGCGTGTTTAAAAAGGGCACTGTACATGAAACCTATCATTGCTCACGGTGTTCTTACCAATAACACAGAGTACACTAAGCCCTTACTGCTGCCCCATATCCAATATCTTGCAATATTTTCAATCACTTCTATATATTATGCATAAAATTATTGGTGTTAGCTCACATAAAAGGTATTTACTATACAATCATTTTCAGATGTTTTATGTTTGGCTTAGTTAATATCTGACTTATCTCTTTGTTATATTTCACAGTCATACTGGATAACCCACAGTACTCACACTGAATACTAGGGACAGATTCATTCATGTTTCCAGCCTCAAAGGCCAGCTGTCAAGTCATGATGGTCTAGAGACCACTTCAAGAAGCACAGGCTGTAAGGCAGTGTGCACATTCTATACTCTGTACTAATCTGTCATCATCATAGCAACAATAAATATTATTATTATTATTATTGTTGTTGTTGAATGCCTCTTAACAGGACAATAGCATGGCTTCTCTGTACATAGAGACATAGTAAAATATTTGAAGTTATGAACAAAAAAGACTGTAATTATAACCATAGATTTTTGTATTATTTTACTCATAAATTACATTTATTTATGCCAGGTGCTTTCAGGGTGATTTTTTGGCAACTATCCTGTTTTGTCTTTTAGTAAAACATCTTCAGAACTCTGAAATGCAGGCCTGATATGTCTTCCTGTACTTCAGGCTATGGATATACTTTAGACAGCAAAGTGTGAAACAGACGGAAACCTTTCATAATGGGCAGACTTCAATGTTTCAATCAATTCCCATCGTCAGAGGGTGTTTTTGAACTGTCATAAAATTTTGGTTATCGATTCCAGAATTGCAAAGTCAATCAGAACAAGACAGGAAGACAGGAAGGGGGGATAAAAATGAGAACTGCTCTCAAAAAATTGAAAATCATAAAAATGAAAGTTTGCTACTCTTATGACCTTACCTTTTTACCCTTTTCTGGAGACCCTATTCATCACTGTTTCATAGTTAGAGTTGATGGCAGTAATGGTAGAACATGGGGAAGTTCAGTAGACACTGCAGTCACATGTCCTATGAGATGTCAGGGTCTGTGTATGTGAATACACTGTTCACCTACTGCTCACCATCCGCTCACCTCGCCCATCTCCTGGTGATGGCTGTGAAATCCCACACACCAGTCTCCTCTGCATCTTACAGGCTGTCAGCTTCTGAAAGCAAGTCTGTCTCTCTTGCTCATGGGACAGAGCCAACTCCCCTGGGACTGCCGGGCTGACTCCCCCCACCCCCTCTCTACGTACACAAGCAGACCCACAGAGGTGAAACAGTACATCCTGAATGCATGAGTGACAGGCATCCATCCCTCACGTCCACATGGCAGGTCATTCCCTATCTTTCCCATGGTTGTCGCTTTATCTCTCTCCAGTGCCTCGTTCTCCTCCTTCGTATCTCAGCATTTTTTTCCCCTCTCAACACCAGCATGAACTGTCATGGCTCACTCTCTGAATGAGAAAATAAATGAAAGCACCATCTGAAAGATGTCTTTGCCATCAGCTTTTTCTGTAGACTAATACTGTCTAAAGAAACACTGGCAGGACAGGGACAAGGTTCATTATTTATCAAGTGGCCATTCAACCTTCAGTTAATAGTTATGCTTAGCTCCTCCAGTTCACAAATTTCACACTTTTTTGTGGGGGAGGGGGTAAGGTTGGGGGCTAGCTAATGTGAAATATGACACCATCAGTTTAACTGAGATAATCATACTATTCCCCTGTGATCTGTTCAAACTTCTACAGAATTTTTTTACATTAAACTTATTTCAGTCTCTATATTTGGCTGCTCAATGGGCATAGAGAGCTCCTTAACGACTGGTGGTTTGACTCTCTTGCACAAATGAATAACTTCACCTGTGACAGCCTCTGGCTCATATACCCCCCCCCACCCCAGCCCTTTGTGTTTCAGCCATACCAGTGCGACTAATAAGGTCACAGTCTGCATACAGCTCATACAATTTGTTAACCTTACTTAATCAGGTTCCTTGGCTCAAGGTTGCTCCACTGGCGGAGTGTGAAGCACACCTCACTCAGGGTGAGTTCCCTCATTTCATCTGCATTGCAGAGATAAATCGGAGTTTTTGAGTAATTCCTCCCGAGCTGTGTCTGGATTCATTCCTCTGCTTAATGACCCCAGAGAGAAATGAAATATGGTCACAGCCTTGTGCTGAGCTCCTCTCTACAACAGATAATCCAGATCGGATCAGGAATTACTTCACAGAGCCGTATTAGTCAGTCTGGTAACAGGGTGGGCCATGCCTTCTCCTCATCTTCAATAATTGGTGCAGTATGTATGTAGGAAGCAGGCTGTCTTGAAACATCTCACTTAACTCACTGGATGTGTGACTTTACATCTCTGTAAAAGTGTCACACTGGGTACCTGAAATAGGGTTTTCCAATCAGCCCTTGCCTTATTTCTGCCCACTTCTCCTTCTTTCCATTCTCCTGTATTTTAGCCCTTTCTCCTCCTCCTGCCCTGTGTCATGTCCTGATTGTCACTTTCATATCACAGGCAGCTCTTGGCTCAGGTGATCAACCTGTGAAAGGTCGGTAAGGTAAATGGAGTGCAGCAGGACTCAGTCTTCTGTATCTCTGCTGGCTTGTCCTTGTCACTGCTAGCGAGACAGATGTGGGGGGGGGGTGTCATCACTGCTTCCTGTGTGACAGAGCTGAGGAACGGACTTCACAATAAAATGTATGTCAGCAAAATACGAAAGGAGATATGGGCAAGAACTGAGGGAACATCTTTAAGTCATTGTTTAAAGTTTTTGTCAAAAAAGATAAACATCTTATCTCTGGTGCGTATGTTTATTTTTGCAAATAGTTTGCTTCAAAAGCACATTTTAGACTGATTCTCCAAATTCCCAGTTTGACCTCAGTTATTAAAGATTGCAATTCTTCAAGTTTGCTTTCATTTTGTGCCATTTAGCCCACTACGCAACCTGGTATAATTACCATATCTAAATAAGGAATAGTACCTAATCAACGCTGTTTGACAAATTTGTTCATGATCCATGATTTCTCAAGTCTTGCGTGTTCAGACTGATGCAGGTAAAGTCTCATGCTGTCATTAATGATATTTCATGTTCATTCCTCTCCAGTCATTCTTCAGAAACACATATGGCAGTGACTCAGCATGGTCTGTCATTGAAACATGGCCCTCTTTTAATAATATGCCTGGCCAGCTGTTGAAAAAACCCAGGCACCCCATACTGAACAGCCCACACTGAACTGCTCACATTGAACAGCCCCGGGGAATTTACATCAATAAGTACAAAAAACATGTACACACAGCACAGACATCCCACTATCCAAGGACACATCATCCATGTGATGCATCCTCCAAACTACACAGAGGCAGCTGGTGCGTTCTTCACAACTGACCAGCAGCTCAGCCTGTCCTGTTTGGGTTGCCCAGCGACATGCTGGAGTAGAATATAATTAATAATTGAGTTAATAATGGAGAACTGGAGGTTCATAGTTGAGAATTCTTCCCACAATTTCCTAACTTTACACATCCCTCTTCTTAGACACAGCAGTGCTGGTTATACCTGCATGTGTGTGTGTGTGCGCGCATGTGTGTGTGTATACAAGAAAGAGACCTATGCAAGAACAGTGGTGTTGCACTACCATACCCTGCTCTGGGATGCTTTGCTGGTTTTTCTGCAGTACCGGATGGAGACATGGAATAGAGATGCAATACAACAGAGCCTCCGGGGCCAGATGAATTCTGTACAGAGCAGCCAGCGCACAGCTGGCGGAAGGTGGACTGGGCATGGCGCACAATCAGGTCATGTCACGTCTGTCGCTGTCTGGTGGTGCTGGGGGCTGGGCGAGGCCAGGCACGGAGGCACACTCAAGACCTTTGATCATGAATCTTACACCATGCCTCTGTGTTCACTGCTCGTAACAGGAGAGGAAATGAGAAATTACAGGCAAGCAGTGACGACAGAGGCTGACTTAATGAGGTGCAGGCACCTCCGCCAGATGCAGCCCCTGAGCCGTCCTACTCGGGTCTGCATCTTCAGCAGGATGGCCAGCAGTCAGACATGAAGCTGGAGCCCACCTGGTGATGCACACCAGCGACACCTGGGCATGCGCAAATCCCACGACAGCCCGGCGCAACTCTTTAGGAGTTGAGCAGTAACACAGGCTATTGCAGCTCGGTGTCTCCTTATCCACAGGCAATTACACGGATCACTTCTCACAAGGGCAAGGCAGATAACTGGCTAACAGTGAGACCGGTGCAACTTTACTACTGCAAAACAACAATTACTAACATTTTAATGATATGAGGAAACAATGACCCTTTCACAGGGTGCATACAGACTAACGCTAATGCAAACATATCTAGCCATATGATGACTAAGTGAACATAAATAGGCTCTAGTTTATATCTAGTTGATATAGTTGTTAGTGGGATAGTTGATAGTGGGATCTCTGTGCTGTGTGTCTCTGTACTGTGTGAAGGCTCTTTTAGTTGTAATACAGTACCTGATTTCATGAATTAATTCCGGACCGAACTTATGTTAAGTGTAAATTTACAGTTACACTATAAATTGTTTTTTTTAAGATAAATTTATCAAACTCAGAAAAAAGAGCAACAACGGTATTATCCATCCATCCAGTATCTTAACCGCTGATTCCTGGTGAGGGTCGCGGGGAAGCCTGGAGCCCATCCCAGAGCACATAGGGCGCAGGGCAGAGGACACCCATGGCGGGGCGCCAACTCACCACAGACAACGGTATTATATTTAGTTTTAAATTACCGTTATCCTGCAAAGTAAATGATATTATTTTAGCATAGCAATAATTAATTTTTTTTCTATATGTAGTAAATGAATACTCGAATATTTCTATTAAGTCATAAATACAAACTGATGTGTTTTCGGTGTAATTTTACCGATTCACTCACCCGCTACAAGTCTGTGGTGTAACGGCTTGCAGCTCGTTCTCGCCATCTAATGGAAGATTTTAGTCATTGCTACTGTATTCTTATGTAAGCAAATACATTATTAATCAGTACGCGGCTTGTTATTATCACTTTTAATAATGCTTATGTTTGTTCTGATCAAATTAACCTCTTGTTATAAAAACAAGATAATTGGGCTAAAACAGGTCAGCTGTAAATTAAGAAATACATTAATTGTCAATACATTCTGAAACACAAGTACTACCTGAACTAAGACCAGTAATAAGACCCAACGATCGACCAACTGTCAGTATTGGGCGATAGAGCAACAATCAGCCACTGGCCGATGGTTAAAAATGAGCCTATATTTACCCATCATGCTTCAACATCGAACGTAGCACATGCATACAAGCTAACTGTGCAGGTAGAAAAATGTATGCTGTGTGGAACTACTTTAATATTTGTGAAAAGGATGCATTTTGCAAACACTGCAGACAAAAGTGATGTGTTTTGAGATGATAAAAAAAATAAAGATAAAGCGCAGTATGTAAAAAGCAACATGTCTGATTACAAAAACATCTACCTGGTCAATGTGTAGTGGCGTCTATGCACATGACACATGCACGTGGTGTAATCTACTAGGGCAGCTTTTCCAGCGTTTTCCTTAACATTAGGTACTTCAATAATTCAAGTGACGAGAAGTAATCATAGATCGACTAGTAATTTATTCAATCAGACCTTCTCTTCCAAATACCTTACATATACTGTAACTAATTTCTTTCACAAAAATAAAATGTATGTTTAAAAAATTCTACTAGCTGATTTATAAATACGAGGACTGTTTTTAGTAGTAACATTAGTATGGTTTGATAGGATGACGTAATTGGACCAAATAGTCAGTCAGTCAGTCAGTCAGTCATCTTCTATACCGCTTATTCCAGGTGAGGGTCACAGGGAAGCCCGGAGCCCATCCCAGGGCACATAGGGCGCAGGGCATGGGACACCCAGGGCGGGGCGTCAACCCACCGCAGTGGACAAAATAGTATTTTATAATAATATTAATTAATGAGTAACAATACTACTTAACATTTTTCAAAATTTGAAGGGATGTTAATCGTGTGTAAACATGCACTTCAATATTGTACAACTAACTTATTTTCATTGCTTTTTCTTCATGCACATTTTGCGCTGCTTCTAGAAGACTGAAGCAGATGCTTGTTTAGCATGATATGGAGTTCTGTACAGAACATCAGAAGTCATGGTGCAGAAATGTTCACTCTTACCTGACATAAAGGAAGGATTCTCACCCTTTTTCTGTCATGCCCCTTGGCAGTCTGGTGAAGCATACAGACCCCTTCTAATAATAACGTTTTTACATACATAAAATTCCCAGGATTATAAAGGGAAACAATTACAGTACATTGTAATGCTTTAAAATATAAAAATTGTGACATAGTAATAGATGTGTTTCTTTATTAATATATTAAACATGACATTCATCACCCAATTACTTATCCTGTCACATGTGGTGGGGAGCAATGTGCACCCCAGACAGGGTGCTAACTCATTACAGGACACACATTAAGGGTAATTTTTCTGAGGGTCCTATTCACCTAACCAGCATATGTTTGGGCTGTGGGAGGAAACCCATGCACAGTGCCAAGAGCCTCACAACTGTGGAAGTGTGAGGCAACAGTGCTACCCACTGAGCCACCATGCTGCCCTTAAACAGTTATTCCTTAACAGTCATTCATATATATATATATATATATATATATATATCTCCATCCATCCATTATCTTAACCGCTTATTCCTGGTGAGGGTCGTGGGGAAGCCTGGAGCCCATCCCAGAGCACATTGGGCGCAGGGCAGGGGACACCCAGGGTGGGGCACCAACCCACCACAGGGCACACACACACTACGGGCAATTTGGACACACCA
>JABJVR010048471.1:0-24354 GCA_025773905.1 Chitala chitala
CTCTGGGATGGGCTCCAGGTTTCCCCGCGACCCTCACCAGGAATAAGCGGTTAAGATAATGGATGGATGGATATATATAAACCATGGTAAGACTTTACAACCCATTTCATGTGCATATGAATTTTTTTAAAACTTTGGGAAGTAATTAATAATTAATCATGTCAAAGGAATAAACTGAAATTACTGTCTTTTTCACCTTGGTTTAAATGCAGAGCACATTCGGCCCCAAAGGACTGTGGGTATTTTTGCTCATGCGCCATTGTGGCTCTGATGCTGATCCTCACCCCATTGAGTACGTAAAACGCAAACGGAGCGCAGCCCACAACCGATGTGTAATCCAAACAGCCTCCCAGTCCCCTGGTCCTTTGGATCGCAACTGTCTGTAAAGGGGAGAGCCTTTCATTTGGGCTTCGTTCATTCAAAGTATCGAACGGCAACGCTGAGACAAATAAACATTTCGAACAGTACTGACGCCGGACTGTTCTGGGCTCAACAGAAGGCAGACGCGAACATTCCCATGACTGCTGAAGATGGCAGAGACTGACCACCGCAGTAAAGGCAGTAATTCAACTGTCAAAAATAGCCAGTAAGATAATAACTATATGATTTTGAATGCCTATGGCTATAGCTTGATGACTGTGGTGGTTCTGATGTAATTGTCTCTTAGTGAAATTTATGACAGAAATGGTTTTGGTGGCAGCCTTGACAGGCCTTACAAAAATTGAAAATTCACATAATCCTGAGCATTCAACATACCCTCAATTTCACCAACCAGTCCAGGAAATCCTGCTCTTTAACCAAACTATCACAGACATCTATTAAGTAAAATGGACAAATAAAATTGTTTTCTGGAATGCTTGTGTAAACCTTATTTGTTTTAGCGACTTTCTTTGCAAAAAACGATTAGCTGTACAGTCGTCCCTCGTTTATCGCGGTTAATCATTTCCAGACTCTACCGTGATACGTGAATTTCTGCGAAGTACGATTCTTTATAAATCGTATGTTTTCGTAGTTAGAGCATAGAAAACCTGTCTACGACCTTCTAAATACGGTTTTTAACATTATTAGAGCCCTCTACACATGAAATAACACCCCTTTAGTTACCATTACACTCATATTACCCAATATATTAGACAAAATAAGAGAAAATAAGACATATTAGACGTTACAAACACAGGGCTGCCAACTCTCACGCATTGAGCATGAGACACACGCATTTGCCTGCCTTCACACGCTCTCACGTCATACCTCCGATTTCTCACGCAAACAACCGCCTTCAACTCCGCCACCACCCCACCCGGGACTACGACCGTATCCCCCACAACCACCTTCAACACTGCCGCCCGCCCCCGGACTGGAACTGTAGTCCACCCAACGACACCCCCCCGGTCGGACACCACATCTCCCTAAATCTCACTCTGACATTTTTAGAAAAGTTGGCAGCCTTGCAAATATCATATTATTATTATTGTACATTTAATTACACAAATTTAATTCCAGAACCCCCCACGAAAGGTGAAAATCTGCAAAGTAACAACCATATGTTTATATGGTTATTTTATATATATTATATATTTTAAGAACTTACAAACCCTCCCACACTCTTATAAACATTTACCACACAGTTATACAGCATAAACCCTTTATATTCTCTTAGATATTAGGTAAGGACCAGAAATAAAAAGACCTATTGTCCACAGAAATCCACGAACCAGCGAAAACTGCGATATATATTTAGATATGCTTGCATATAAAATCCGCAATAGACTGAAGCCGCGAAAGTCGAAGCACAGTATAGCGAGGAATTACTGTATTTCTAATTGTGCCTGAATATCAGTGGTGACCTTATGTTGACCCAGAATTCCTTGGGCCTTATCTTGAACACGGACGAATGGCCGGAAGGATCAGGCCTGGGAGGTTGACACTAAGAAAACTGTAGCAGATTGGGTCTGGTGAGTTGGAGGAAGGGTAAATCAACATGACTCAGGAGAAAATGTCTCAGGAAAACACTGAAACCTTGATTTATATTTCAGGACACATATGCGAATTCTGGTGAGTCAGACTGCAAGGCTAAAACAAATATGCGAAACATCCCAGAATCCTCCAGGCCCTAGCCAAAAATGATGGATGGTGTGGGGGTGGGGCAGTGGGAGCTGGGGTCAGAAACTGACCTCCAGAGTTGAGAAAGCGCTTCCCGCTGCGAACAGAGGGGTATTTGTCTGCAAGGCGCTTGTCGGGCCAGATCAGACCCTCAGCTGCAAACACCACTTTGTGATTGGCCTTCTGAAACTTCTTGAGAACCTCGGCGGGTCCACCGGCAAAAATCACATCATAGCTGGAAAGAGTAAAGACAGTTAAATGAAACAAACTTCTTACTTCATGCATCACAAGCATATATATATATATATATTTATAAACGTGAACTTAACACTGCTCAACCTTCCTTATAGTTTTAGAACAACACAAAGCATGCAAGAAGTAGTATCAAATCTCAACCCATAAATGTGAAGTGAAGTGAGCTGCAGGTGTTAAAGACGCACATTACAAGGTGGGTTAATTTTCTACCCCATGTCAATAACAGGTCACTCACACCCAGCCAGGGGTCTGGGCCAAATGCACATCTGGCTTTAACGTACTGGGGAAATGCACATGTGCACTCCGCAACTGGACAATCATTGGTATGCTAAGGGCTAAAGACTTAAATGCTGATCGGTATCAAGAGGATAACATTGGCCTTAGAAGAGGTCTGGCCAAGGAAAAAGAGCTTTCTGAATATAGCGTGGTTAAACACCTCAGGGCAAATATGTGAAGAGAAACTTCACCACACATATACTTACCACATTAAAACAATACTTATGTACAGATTACATATGTTAACAGCCTCATGTACCATTCAATGATAAAGAGTACAGGTATGAAACTGGCATTATCAAGGGGAGGTCTGACGTCACTACGCAGCATGTAAGCATTTATTTTCACTGGAACTTGAAGTCCAATCTTCTGGACAACTAAAATGTGCTGATTGGCAAAAGAAGCAATGCAACTGAAGAATCTGAACTTCATCATGAAAGCAGGCAACAGGCCCAACTTAACACCACACTTTTCATAGTTTTTTAATTACATGGCAGCTGCAACTGATTGAAAAAGGCATACTCCTCTAAACTTTTTTCTGTTTATCATTCATAAAAGTGGAAAAGAAACATGAATTAAAGAAGACTATTTAAAAACAATGGAGTTAACTGATCCAGGTCATTATATACGCAAATTAAAATCATTACATTATTCAATTTTTTTACATCCAGGTCCCAATAGCAGACAGAATCTTGGTGTGGATATCACCTCAATGTTCCTTTTTAACGGTGCGATTTAGTGACCCCAAGTTACAGCGGACACAGGTGAGCACTGCACACAGCTGTCCTACCTGTCCACAAATAGGATGACAAGGTCCTCCTGGTCTGCCAGGCCCTCAATGGCCTCCTTCAGCAGGCGGACCTTCTGGCCCCCACCTATGGACTTCCCCACATCCCCTCCGTGCCACTGCTCCCCCATTCCGAGCACCTGTGAGGGAAAGGGAGAAGTGTCGAATTTCAGTCCCTTCTCCGGCAGCAGTGGCCCTTCCTCGCTTCAGTCTCAGAGACACCCTCACGAACTCGCAGATTGTTGCTGTCCCCATGAGATTTTGGCATCCTGTTGCTGTTGGCCATCTTCACAGCTTTGTGGTGGAATTTATGAGCTCCGTTTATTAAATTTATTCCTTTGTTGCTGTAAACGAACTCCCCGGACAAACCACAGCAGCATTCTCATGAGAATGTTAGAAACTGACTGGGATTAACTATTCATGCCTTTACAGTATATACGAAGTACTCTGATGACTGGGATTAACCTTTCATACCTTCATAGTATAGTTAAAGTACTCTGATGACTGGGATTAACTATTCATGGCTTCACAGTATATATGAACTTCTCTGTTGGCTGGGAGTATATATTCATGCCTTCACAGTACTCTGCTGACCGGGAAAAACCTTTCATAACTTCACAGTATAGCTGAAGTACTCTGCTGACTGGGATTAACTATTCATACCTTCACAGTATATCTGAAGTACTCTGCTGACTGGGATTAACCTTTCATACCTTCACAGTATAATTGAAGTAGTCTGCTGTCTGCATGAAGCGAAGGAAGCCATCTGTCTGTTCTGTAGCAACAGTAAGGACAAGCAGTTTATCTGCAAAACAAAAATAATCAGATTGGGAACACCCATTAGGAACATGGTCCATTTAGTACAATTAGCATCAGGTCATATAGTAATTCACAACAAATTTGAAAAAAAAAGTGAAACAACATAAATATTTGGTCAGATTGTGACAAGCAAGTACCCAATTGCCTGAAAGTAGCTGCTGACTTCAACTTTTGCAAAAATCCTATGGAACATTCCATACAACACAACCGTCACTGAGCTGCTCTAAATACTAAGAATTCTAGTGCTTTCTGAAACTCTTCCCATTCCTAAAACTTTCAGACTCAGCAGCCTAGTGTATTCCATAAAGCCAAAGAGAAGCCTTCACAACATTAATCCAGCAAAGCACAAATTTTAATAATTAAAGCAGGTGGAGTCTATGTCTTAGTCAAAACAGATTTACTCAGAACACAAAAAGGTACAGTTAAGGTACAGCGCTTTAAAATTTCCCAACTTTATTTGCATTTCTTGTTTTTGTCGAGTGCTGTCAGACGGTCGTTTCTGTGCAGGTTCTCTTGTTTCTTGTACTTACCGCTACATTTCCGCTGTGGGCTAGAAGAGGGCATGCCAATGTGAGTCCAGAGAAAGATGACCGCAGCCACCCCGTACAAAAACACGTTCTAAGGCCTGTCGGCCAGTGAACATCGATCATCAATCATCTCTAGGGTTTGGCCTGCCGCTCCACAGAATTCTAAAGCAAACGTCTTGGATTTGCATTCGTAATTTTCATTAATGGCAAAAAAAATCTCTGCCAGTTTTCACACTTATGTTTGTAATACGATACATGTGACAACTATTACGTGAGTAGTAATAGAAAGAAATGTGGTTAAAATGATCAATTCCAGTTTCACAAGTTACCAAGACTATCATTATTTCATTTCTTTCCATAATGTGCAGTCAATATTCTGCCTCTGTATTGACCACCTTGACCATCCAGACTGTCAGGCTGATTCAGGTGCTGGTCACAGCATTGTGTTCATTCCGTTCTGCATCTTGCCGTCCTTCTCCACGTAGGTCCCATTTACTTTCCTATCTCACATCCTCCCATCTTAATGGAGGCCTTCTCTGTGGTCTTTCCACTTGTGTGGATGCTACTCAGCCACCGCATGAGTCCAATGATCATCGCCCATCTGAATTTGCCCTGTCGATACTTCACAATCAAATCCTTTGTTCCAGTTCTTCTCCTGATCGCGTCGTTCCTGATGTGGTCAAATTATTATGCAAGTGACATTGTAGAAGGTAAATTCAGTAAATTCAACTTTTGTTTTTAGTTTGGTGGTGAAAATTTTGGCTTATTTTATTTCTCATATCTGTTTTCAAAAAGTAAAAATCAAGGAGTGGACACCATCACACTCTGACCTCAACCCTACCGAGAACATCTGTTATGGTGGTGACCGAGGCTGAAACCTACAACCTCACAGCCAGCACAGAGTTCAAGACAAGACAATCAGCCCACTGAGCTGAAGACCCAAATCCTTCACTGGGGGAACTAATCACACTCTTGTCCTGTTCACCAGGGGTTCTTACCATAGTGCTTTCACAGCTACTACATCGTTCTCCCCTAAATGTCCACAGCAGCCACAGCCCGAATGCTTGGTAGCAGCCGGTATTTATCTGAGTCAAAGAACACCAGCACTACAACGGTGAGTCAGGCTCAAACCCACAACCTCACGGCTCAAACAGAGTTACTAGACGAGATGATCAGCCCACTGACTTAAAGACTCAAGTCCCTCACTTAAGGGACTACTCATACACTTGTCCTGACTACTCACTTAGGGGACTAATCATACACTTGTCCTGACTACCAGGGATCTTACCGTAGTCGTTACACATCCCTATAAGGGAGGGTGGCAGTATACCTCAGAACAGCAGGTGCTGGCATTCTCAAATGTAATACATGCGCTTACACGTTCAATGCATGAAAAAGTTGTTAAAGTTGTCTCAAAGAACGGCTCACACATTAACATGTGAACTGATCTGTATATATTTTCATTATAAATGGCATTTTTTTACTGATTTGTTTTTAAAAAACCACTGGTCAGGCAACACATTTCTGATTCTAGTTTATTATGACCTATTGAATGTGTCAAGCCAACTTCTTGAAACAACCGTAAAAAAAATTATCATGCACTTTTGAAAATACATTATTAAAATTATCAGCATAATTTATTTTTAGATATCGCATGTTTTTTTTAATAATTTCCATATTCAGAGGTTTCCTCCCATTTTATCACCAGCACAGAATCAACATTTATCAACAGGCTGTTTACCAATTTCCAACAATACTATATCACACAAACATCGAAACTCATTTAAAAGTATATCCAGTGACCAAAGTTTGGTTTTTAATTCAATTTTTATGTTTTTTACCGGATAACTGAAGTTGTTTTTCATTTATCTTTTTTTTTCTCTCTCTCACACTAACAGCGCTAAGAATGGGTCCCACACTGCAATATGTTCCCTGGGTCCCGTGGGACCTGCAGGAGTCCTACAGCAATGCAAACCATTACACCTACTGCATGGCATGTGACACATTCCAAATGGCAAGCAAGCAAATCTGCAGCTTCCCACTGCTGCGCTTACGTATGCACTCAGCTATTTTACCGTTTCCTTTCCAAACTTTCTGATATAGTGTAGAGCCATGTGAGGCAATGCAGAGGTCTGTGCAGACATGCTGGGCTGGCTGTCACTTATGAGGCTCTAAAGATAAGGAACACTGTGCCAACTGAAAGGAAGCCAGTAACCTCAGGTGAGAGCCGACTCTTTCTGTGGAAACGCGCTTGTTTCTGGGACAGGGTGGAGCCCTATGGTGGGAGGCAACATGGTCTGGCCAACATCTGGAGAAGTCATTCTAAATCAGAGGCCAGAAACAGCTGTCTTACATGATTCCCTTTCCTTAAGAACTGCAGCACTGGGGGAAGGATTACCCAGAGGTCACACAGATACGCTTTCCTAACCTCTCCGATCCAGGACATTATTGTCTGTGGGGTGTGAGTGTTTACTAGTACTGATGTGATTTATTTACTTTATATTTACTGCCTGTGTAGAATATAACAACTAACATCAAAGAAGATGAATGTAATACAGTAGTCATCGTTAAAGGTGCCAAAGTAAGAGCAAACCAGCAGAATGCTACACGGAAACACTAGAGGTGATGACATCACCTGCCTAGCAGAAACTGAGGAGTTTACAACTCTGTGAGGTAATGATCCAGGGCAACTCAGGGTCTGAGGAGAGCCCAGGAGATTGAGAGGGGTCACATAAACCATGCCAGCAACTGTTTTTAAGAGCATTTCTGAAAAAACAGCATGTTTGAGTGGTTCATTCACAGTGTGGGTGCTGTATAATGCCACCTTTATGCAATTGTGAAGAAGGACATTTATTTCCTATGTCACAAGAGGTTGATTCACAGAAACTGCAATGAACTACCAAAAAATGGTCTGGTTGCCAGGGTTTCAGACTTCAAAAGTAAACATACAGCAGCCTCAGATGAATCACAGCTGGAAGCGCTTGCTTAGCTGTGTGACACTGTTTCTACAGACGTGGGGGTAGGTTGACTGAGGAGGCGCTGGCAGACATAAAAGGGTAACACCTTCCCAACCACTACAGAATGAGCAGTGCTTCAGCCGCAATTACAGCACAATGGCAAGTGAGAATCCATGTTGTGTTTTAATACATGCTGTGAGATTACGACAAAGCAGGCCTATGAAGCTTTGACTGGTCTGGGATTGGCCTGTTCTGTCGTACTGGCAAATGGCAGAGTACAGCTCATGGCAGGCGCGCAGCGCTTGGGTAGGACCGAAGTGCGGTCCAAGTGAAAGATACAGCAGGACCACCCAAGGAGCAGAAAATGTACAACTTCTGCCAGCCAGTGCAGCCACTGTCCTTGGCTGCACGCTGCAGCCATTTCAGCCAGGAGCTCTACCTCATATGAAAGCCATGCTTGTTTCTAACGCTGCTTACTGTTCTGACACACACTACAGAAGGCACACTATTTTTAACAAGCACGCTGGCTTCATGTAACCAATCTACCTCCTGCATTTAGTCACACCTCTAGCCATTATGTCACACTGGTAGTATAAACATTCTTAACACGCAGCTTTAAGCAAGAGCTGAATGGGATAACACAAGCAAGGAGGGAAATGTCTCATGAAACAAATAAATGTTATCATTTCTGGGTTTAATTTGTTCAGCTGCTATGAAGATGTTTGCATTTGCACAGCAGTTTTCAGTAGGGTTTAAAAATCTGAAATCTAAATCCTAAAACTGGGACAGAAAAAAAACAACAGAGAAAGGTTTAGTCTAGAGGGTATCTAAGGACGGCCTGCCCAGTCAGAGCAAACATACAGAAAACATGGCTTCTTGCCATCCCTCTGCAGCCCCTGACACTTCATGTGACTGTCCTAAGATGGATTCCTAGGTCAAAACTGGTTTTTCCCCTTTTCAATCCTCTTCTGTCCCGTAAAACTTTTACAGCAAACTTTGTTGGGCATATGTCCTACATTGAGTGATGGCCTGTTACACTGAGATGCTCTAACACCAGGATTCTGTAGAAATAACAGCTAATTTAGAATTAAATCCAATAAAACTTCCTGTCAGATGCAGGAAAGCTGTCTGCAACTCTTCCATCCCAGTGAGGCATCCATTAACACAGATTCTGGTAATTCTCCTAAGCTTTCTCTTAGTGTGACATAGTGTTCAATGATGAACACTAGCATATTAATGGAAGGTTCCAGAAATAACCAAACCACAGCAGAATGTTACTTTTGTCCACCAGCAAACTGGGAAAACGCCAATGGATATCAGCATGATTTACTTTTCCTTGAAGTCACCATCAGCAACAAGTCTGCCTCAAATCTATTATTACTACAAATTAATGGGATAAAAAGCCTACTAATGAATACTGAATGTCTGATTTCCTTTTTCTCTTTAATGACACAGTTTAAATTAGCTACTGCTTTTCCAAAATGGAGAAATTAAAGATTTGTAAGTGGCAGCTATATTCTTAGTCACCTACCAAACCTGTATTTAAAGAAGCACAGCTGTTAAAACACTTTTCACTGCTCAGTGTCTGAGTGAGACGATTGTTAAAATCTGTAAGACTGCGCAGTGCTGAAGGAGGAAGTGGGAAACATGCTCTGTACTTCTCAGTTTCTCTGGAAGACGTGAGCACAGCGTCGTGTAAACGCGTCACCGCATTTACAGGAGTCCCCCGACTTCAAAGGTACTCCATCGCGCAATCTCAAACGCACACAACCATAGCCGACTGCCACCTCAAAACCTAAACCGATTCTGTCACCAACCCTGTTATTATACTCAAAAATAAAACAAAACAAAACAAAATCACACTGTGTTAATTTCAAGTATTTTACAATAACCATAAAGCAGCCTCTGCAGAAGGCAGCAATAATGATACCTGGAAGCAAGGAGAGCAGACATGCAGTCATTAGATTGCAGCACATTATTAACTGAGTCTATACCTGTCTGGTCCTCCCACGTGTTTCCATTTAGGCCCAGTAACCTAATTCAAGCCTTGGACTCAGGGGAAAGTCTGCTTGGGAAAAGGGGAAAGTCTGCTAGGACACAGGCAGACGTTATTTCAGCCGCCCGCACCTAAAATAGAAATTCTCTTCTTGTGGCAGTAAAAACTTCCCTGATGTGTAAAACACACTAATACTGTCATCGGACTGCCTTGTAAGACATCTGCAGCGAGCTGCACGTTTGTATCGCACGTTCTGACGCACGCCTGTAAAAATGACATCACTGGCATCTGTAAAAGCAATAAATAACTCTGTTCTCTGCTCTTCTGTCTGATCCAGACAAGGAGCAACAACTGGTCATACTGAAAAGAAATAACATAAAAAATACATAATAAAAAACTGTAATAATAAATTATTTTCAAAGTTTATCTTGAGGGAATTTTATAATGCGCATTTCTTGACATTTCAGCCTGAAATCGTCTACATCGCCAATGCAAGGTCGCATAAGGGCCTGCAGTCAATCTCAGGTAGTTTAGGGCACAAGGCAGGGGACACTCTGGACGGGGTGCCAACCCACTGCTGGGCACAAACTCACACAGTCACAATCATACGCAATGGGAAATTTAGAAGCACCAGTCACCCTACAATTTGAGAAGAAACCCTTGCAGGTGTAACAGATGTGAAAGTGTTATGGCAAGAATCCCCTGGCAAGTCAGGACAAGAGTAAGATTAATCCCCTAAACAGGAGACTTGAATCTTTAGCTCAGCAGGTTTATCAACTTTCACATGCTTAGCTGAAGGCAAATCAGAGGAATTACAAGCAATTACAGCTTCCTTGGCTGTTATTACATCATCAAAGAAATGGTCAAAGTGATTCTGTGCCATTGTAATTCATGAGGAGGCACGGTGGCGTGGTGGTTAGCGTTACGTTGATTGGTGTGTCCAAATTGCCCGTAGTGTGTGCGTGTGCCCTGTGGTGGGTTGGCGCCCCGCCCTGGGTGTCCCCTGCCCTGCGCCCTATGTGCTCTGGGATGGGCTCCAGGTTTCCCCGTGACCCTCACCAAGAATAAGCGGTTAAGATAATGGATGGATGGATGGATGTAATTCATGACTAACTCAATGACTCTGTATTGTAGCAGTATGTTTCTCCTGACAATGACTGATTGGTTGCAACAATGGTTTGGTGGTAATAAAATTCTTGCATGCCCTATGGGAGATCCAGGGTCAATTCCTGGTCAGTAAAACTGCCCCCCAGCTTGAGACAGGCCGAGACTGGTGAGTAAACCTAACAAAAATCCTGAGTTCAGCCCCTAAGTGAGTCTGCTATTACACCTTTACAGCAGCTCCTTCTGCTCCATATTTCTTTGTGACACTAACACTGAGACAGCCCAGAACATCCACAAGTGCCCTGTACAGAGGCCACATCTTCCTAGCTCAAGTAAGCCTCTTCTTTCTCCAGATGTGTTGCCAATAATAGGACATAGGTGTGAATTATTTTGCCTGCTTTCATCTTGTAGTGCTTATGACTGGTTGCTTATAAAAAATTATGCAAATACAATCATATTATTATATTACAATGTATGGCATCACAGTGGTATGGTGGTTAGCACCGTTGCCTTGCACCTCCAGGCCTGGGGCTTCATTCCCACTTTGGGTCTATGTGCATGGAGTTTGCATGTTCTCCCTGTGCTTGGTGGGTTTTCTTCAGGTTCTCCGGTTTCCTCCCACAATCCAAAGATTTGTGGGTTAGGTTGATTGCTATCTCCAAATTGCCCATAGTGTGTGTGTGTGTGTGTGTGTGTGTGTGTGTGTGTGTGTGTGTGTGTGTGTGTCTGAGTCTGTGTTTATGCCCTGAGGTGGGTTGGCGCCCTGCCCTGGGTGTCCCCTGCCCTGTGCCTCTTGGGATAGGCTTCAGGCTTCCCACAACCATGAAATAGACAAGCAGTATAGGGAACAGATGGATGGATGGATTACAATGTGATATTAAAATAGCAAAAAGTGTGCCACACAGATTCATAAAAAGCATAACATGAGTTGTCTGTGCCTTATAGTGAATTTTGTCTTAACACCAGGATGCACTCAGTATGGCTGACACCATATGACTAAATCACTCTGAGAGAGTGACATATTGCACCAACACTGTGATGCTCACAGGTGGTCAACACTGACAGCAATGGTACCCAACCACTACAGCTGATGTCTACGTGTCAGAACCCTGCCGGGGGGTTGGCAAACAAATGTATGCAAATGTGAAACCACGCTAAAAGGTGGGGTGGAAATGCTGCCACTGAATGTATGTTTCTGGAAGGATAACTTCAGTTTGCTCTCCAATGCAAGCGTATAACTTTCACACTGCCGGAAGAACATTATTCAGGGTTTGTTTTGGTAAAGAAAACACAGCTGTGTAAACTGACTAAATAGTATGCGAACTGCACAGAATTATGGCCAGCACCTAACTGGTGCAAACCATGGATTATTCCAACCATTAATCTGTAACATGAAATTACCCACCAGTTTAATTGCACCTGGAATTTTGGAGCTTTCTTACTGAGAACGCAGCACACATGAATCCCATTGATATCCATATTGAAACAAGCCAGAAAGATGGACAATTTAATGGCTGACTACACTGCAAATGTCTAGTCAATTAGTGTGTCATTTGCAATCGTTTGACAATGGCCAGGAAAAGCCACAAGGCTGTGTGCGTAATGAAAACCCAACTATGTTTGGTTACCAAGAACAAACGTTCAGAGAGACAGCTTCATCGTATTTCAAGTACCCAATTACACGGTCAGGCTTACCAGATGGAACTGTTAACTTATGGGACTCAGAAGGCTAAGAAATCTCATCTAGGGCACGTTTTGGTCACCAAGGTTTCATTGACGCTTTTCTTCAGGGGTGTACAAAGTCAAAACTGCCTCACAGGCGTCTGTTGAAGATATACCAGCTAAAGAAAGTGATTCGGTCTTCAGTCCCTCACACGCTTTTACATAAACGTTCCCCAAAGAGACGCAGCTGTTAAAGGGAACTGTAATGAGATCTTTGAGTAAACTTCAAACAAATATCCATAAGGAAAATTACTAAACTATATGTATTTTCACAGCGGTTGCGCTGCATGTTTCAGGTAGATTGCAACCATTTTAACACATTATGCAAATTATTAAATATTGTACACTACAACAATTTATAGATTATTTTTGGGGCATCTGAGTTTTTTTAATTTGTAGTGATAATAAGATAGGAACCATGTCAGTATTATTTTGAGATTTTCTTTTTCAGATAGAAGAAAACCCACAATCAACAATATACTCTTTTAAACCCATATAGCATATATGAACCTTTGCAGGTCAAGCGCACAACCTGTCATTAAAAAACTGCTTACACTTTTTTAACAGAACATGTTACTGTACACCTTTTTCATGTCAACAGGATGTTCAGAAAAACGGCAATGAAATATTTTAATAAGCATATTATTATTGTTCTTATTTTATTATTATTATTAAATAAATTATGTATCAGACAACCTCCCTCAGACAGGCTGAATAATGGGGCGGTATAGTGTAGCTCCATAGCTACTCATTGCTTAATACCGTATATGCAAGTCTGTGGAGTCCTGTATGTTTATACAGGAGTGCAAAACAATGTGTGCTGAATTAAAATCTGTTTATTGACCTTGTATGTCTGATTATACAGCAGTGAAACAAAACAATCACACACGTTAACAAGTAAAAGCTCTTTTTTAAAAAATGCCTATTAACAGTCAGCCTAGCCTCCAGAACCCAAGTAATTATTATGCCACACCAGCTGTACAGAGCCACAGGGTACACTGGTCTTCATGCTTGGTCATTATTAAATAACACAACCAATTGAATTTAAAAACATATCACCACCTGTGTAAGCCTTTTGTTTTCTGGCAAAGACATCTGCATAATAAAGAACACAGTCCACACCTCAACCCACAATCCACTATTACACAACTATTAAACAGCCACTCAACTTTGGTCCCACAGAGGTTTTTTTTTTTTCTTTTTTTCACCACACTGTGGAGTTTTTGGTCCCTCTTGTCCACTGTTGTCTGGATTTATTTATATGTTTAACTCCAGTTATTCACTTGCTGATATTTTTGTCAAATCTGCAATTTCTTCTGTAAAGCGCTCTGGGGTGCCTCATTGTAAAAGGCGCTATATAAAAATTAATTGGATTGAATCACATAAAACTTTTGCACTCCCCCTTGAGAATACTTTAAAATTTTATTTTCCCATTTAATGTTTCAAATATCTTGCATGTATTTAAAATAGAAGTCTACCCTGGATTTTGTTTTACATTCTGTAATTGATATACAAATTTTTCTCCTCTAAAACAGGAATCATGTCAAGTAAGATTTCCTGTGAACAACACATATGGCTCCACTTACATCTTCTGGCAAAGGGGCTTATGATGCCACATGATTCTAAGGGGTGTCTAGGTGAAATGTTCTGGGGTTCATTTGAAATTTGTGACACAGTTACTGCGAGAGTAAAACCATAAAATTTAAGCCTTCACATTTCTCATACATTGTACACATTAAAGCATTTAATAGACACGGACTACCGATTAAGCGCATATCAAACTTTACCACGTGAGTATGGAGAAGAGATGACATCTAAATCCAGAAATGTAACGTGATATGTAACGTTATATTTATAAGGAATGTCAGTAATTAGATATGCAAAACCTTTATATCCGTTGGCATGAAATTATGCTAGCATGAACCCACATACTACCAACAATAGACTGCATGCGAGATTAATGACGAAGTAGACTTCATAGGGAAACAACAAAGAAGTCTCTATAATAAACGACCTGCACTGGAGCACGGGACATTCGACAGATTCGCTTTTAAAATGTTGCGAACCGCTAAGAATAAAAAATGTTCATCACTGACTCTAAATGACTTTTAAAATCTGTAACACTTACTTACAAGGCTTCGCTCCATTTTAAAAGTATGGGGGGGAAGTTGTGAACAGAGAGCCAACTACTGTTCTGCTCTGCTGTTCTGCTCTGTTGAAGTTACAAAAATACAACCATCATAGCGATCATAACTCCGCACGAAAAATCGCTGCGAGCCCTTTAATACGAATTATTCAATATTGCCACAAAAAGTGGACAAATTCCTTAAACGACTTTAACTTCTACGATTTTCAGTCTCTGGAGTTAGCGTATTACACAGTAAAAAAAATTACACATTAATTGAACAAAAATTAAGAAATAAACGGTATTAACATTATTATAAATGATGTTCAGCAAATTGCTTAGTATTTTCCGCATCCCTTAAATATCCCTCGCAGCATGAGTCACAGACAGCGAGTTCAGATTAGGTATATGTGGTTCGTTCTTACCTGTGCGAACCGACTCTTCATTTAGGTCAGCTGACAAACCGTTAGTTGAACAAACCAGAACATAAAAAAACAAGACGCAGATAAGCGGCAGGTACTCCATCGCCGGTTTCACTTGTCACTGCGGTGACTCTGAATATTACTACTATTTGCTTGGTGGGAGCCCACCGTTACTACAGTAGTCAAAATGAGCTCGGCAGAAATGCCTAAAGCAAAGTTGTTCCGCAGACCAACCGGTCAGTGACTCTCGCGATAATGCAATAATTTTAGGACTTTGAAAGTGTCCCCTGCTAAATCAGCTTGCAAGGCACTGATCCCTGAGACACCAGCGTGAACCTCACAGCAAAATGCCCTGGGGGAAGGAATAAATACTGTTATTCTGACACAGGCGAGAGCGCGAGGCGTGGCTGCTTAATTGCTGCTGCAGCCTAAATGCCGTTTGTCCTACCGGCCGGGGCCACGGAAAGTAAAAGTCCCCGTGTGCACCGTCATCTGCCACCAGGCGAATGTGTTTGATTGAACAGCCACAGCTGTGTGTATTGACTGACCCATGAGCCCAGCCTCCCCCTGCCGAGCCGTCCTCCTACACTTCTCACCATTAACGCCTCTAGATGCATTCCGACAGTGCTCACCCTCCTTTTTTATGTTTATATGAAAAATGTTTGCGGTTAATTACCGGACTGCGCCAAAGGCACCGGGATTAAACGTGTTGCGTTGGACTGGTACAATACATCAAATTATTGCCGCAGGAATAATATACTGTAGCAGCGTTTGCAATAGCTGGCAGTACAAATGTAATAAAACTGCTGGTCTTAAAAGTTTTATACATTTTGTAATCATTGACTGTAATGGTTTACTATTAATTTTATTACTCATGTTAATATTAACATTTGTTTTTGACGGATTGCTTTCTACTCGGAGGTCCCTTTAATAAGGTGATAAAACGGTTTTAAAAACTGTAAACAAAGCAGTGTGTCTCACCGCTGATCGCGACAGAGACGCAATAAACACGAATAAAACACACAGCAGACCCGGTTAATTAAAAGCCTTTGAACTTCTTCCGTTGTTAAATAATTGCACGCACTAAACCTGAGACCGGTGTATACGTGTAAAACCTAGAACATTCACCCACTGAAAAGGGAGAACACAACCCCCCTACTATTTTTTCAATACCTTTCAATGTTTCTTGTGCCTGATTGAAGGTAATATTTTAATATCTGAGGCAGATAGGTTGCTTTTCAGATACTTGACACGGCTTTTTTAAAGCAATTTTTTGTATCTAACAGTGGGGTTTTTAAACAACACCCGAATAAAAATTGTGCTATGACTATATTTGTAAAAACACAACAATTAAAACCACTATTATGACACTTCTGACAAGAATAATTGACTAGACCGTAACGATTTATTGAAGAATAACGTGTAACCTGTAACCTTAAACTTGTATGGGTTAAACTCTAATAAAGATGTGAAATAAGGTCAATAGATGTAGGATGAGGCAGGGTGAGGACCCTCCACGGAGAGCACACGGAGCACGGCTGACGCAGCTCAGGCAGCAAGCAAGCAGTGAGGTTTATTAACGACGCGGAGCTCATAAGACCTCTCCCGACGTGTAGCACTACAAGGACAGTTAAATAATAATTTCAAAAACTTCAACGCCTTAAATATCTCCTTTTGATTTACTTTTAATCTACCCATAAATTGTAAAGTTTGTTTGCTATTTTGCTATGTCACGATGTTTCATCTGTTATCATTAAAGTTTGTACCATCTATACTGAAGACATAAAATCTCTTTAAAAAAATAATAAAATACATGCGTATATATATTTATTTTATTTTATATATAATTACAGCAATATATATTTTATATTACAGCAATACTGTAAGAATGCCATCGTGTGGTAAATGTTAATGAACGCAGCGAGTAATAGTAAGGGGGGTGGGTTAAATGCAGAGAACAATTTCCTTGTATGTGACAGACCTACTTGGCCATAAACCTGATTCCTTTTTCCTACTTTGTTACAAAATATTGGCAGACGGCGAGATTACAAGAAAACATAAATGTCTATTTTATATTAATTTCCTATGTGTAGTATACGCCTCACATGGCACGCTTGTATAGCTATTAACTTGAGCAAAATTCTGATGGGCTGAGTTACAGTGAATACATGCATCAGTGCCTGAGAACAGAATTAGTATGTATGTAAATTGTCTTTAATTATTATCGGTCATCCGTTTCGCATTTGCCGATGCAATTACATGCATGCTATTATTTATTACGATTATCGTTATCAACAATAAAGGCTCAAATTATCTGAACATAAAAACGTCTATTATATTTTAATAGAAAAAAACTTATAAAAACTTGTTCTTAATTTATTTGAAATTAATAATATTACGAAAATGTCAAAATATCCAGCATGAAATATTGATTTGAAATAATTATGTCAATTTAATGTTACAGGGTATAGCAAACAATTCTGAAATGTTGACTGGGTGAACAATGTACAATTACATTAACTGTCTCACGACTAAATTGTTTTAATTCTTTAAACTATTTGGACTGTAAAAGCTAAATAGTGCAAACCAAATTCAACAGACTGGTTTCACCTGTTGGAGCTAAACACGACGAAATACAGATGTGCAAAGTGAGTACGCTTCGTATTTACACCGCATTTTAATTAGTTAATCGAGGAACAGAACTATAGAAGCACTTCTGTAATGGGAAATTCTGATTTGCAGAATTTTCTGCTAAACCCATAATCAGATGGTGTGTATTACTTTTTTGTTAAACCGAAATTAGTACATTAAGATGGTTAAATGTGTATGGATTGCATTTAGATTTTTAACCTTTTTAAGTTAAGTACTTATGTTCTTAGTGGTGATTTTCCCTGAAAGCCACGTATTTCTAGTTTAATTCTAATTTAGTTACCAATAAACTCAGGCAGGGAGACCAAGCACAAAAATCTAATCCTAGATGGCTATTGTGTTTCTTTATTGGTACTCGACTAATTACAGTGACACTGATGTAACTGCTGACATATATTTTCAGTCCGGTTATACATACAGCAGACAGAAAGAAGGCAGCACACGATCGTACATTTAAGATGCATTATAAAGCTACATGAAAAATATAATCTATAATATAATCAATCATTGAGTTTAGGCACTGTGAAAGGAGAAAAAATTGGATCTGTGGCAGGAAACTTTGAATTTAATTTATTGTACTTTAATAATCCCAGAGGGAAATTACTTCTGTGCATTTGACCCATCCCCTGAGGGGAGCAATGAGCTGCCGGCCAAACGTGGCACCCGGGGAGCTGGCATTTGAGCGTCTTGCTCACAGACACACCTGGCTGTGCTGGGATTTGAGCCGGGAGACCTCCTGAAAGACCTCCCAGAAGTCACAGGAGACTGCTTCAACACAATGTTCTACCCATTGAGCCACCAGGCCACTTAAATATAGAAATATGAATATCTTCTCAGAATATACAGAATACCTTCTCAGAATATACAGAATACCTTCTCAGAATATACAGAATACCTTCACATTCGAAGATTTCTAATACAGGAATGAAACAAACGTGTGTCACTGCATGATCAAACCACAGCCCATTCAGCATGACTGCGCGTGCGAGAGCTCTGGTGTTCTGTTCTCCTTTCATTTTTGACCCTTGTGAAAATATAATAATCATACCGTGTTTTGTGTTGTGCTGTCATCTGAGTGACGCGGACGAGGGCAACCAGGGCATCTACTTTATATTTCAGCTCCGCCATGTGTCTGAGACATCTTCCTGTTAGGTTAATGCACTAGAATAGAAAAAATACCCAAGTTTGTTGGGCGTGTGGATAAAGCCTTAAAGCTTTCACCAGAGCTCACAGAAAAGTAAACCACCCGGTGGTTTTGCTTTAGAAAACCGCGGCTTTATGTTGTTTTCCTTGTTGCAGAAGGTGATAAATGTGCTTGTATTGGGCAGAATACGTTCAAAGATGGGCCATAGACAGAGTAAAAGGAGAGGTGAATATATACAGCCGGATAGAAAGCTGTCGCGGTGTCGTGATTTTCTATGTATTAATACAGGCCACTGCTACATTTTGTTTTTTTTTTTTTATAAACACAAAGGCTTTCGCTGGTAGCACAGAGTAGACTAGTCGGTGTTTTCAAACTCCCAAAATGTTAAAATTTGGGTTTAAAGAAAATTTGCGGTTTTAGAACATTTTGCTATATGAAGAAATGCAGAAGTAGGCTGACCATATATATATATATATATATATATATATGTGGCCTTTTATTATATCAAATGTCAAGAGCAAATTTAGTCTTTCCTAAATGGATGAGTTTAATAATTTCAGTGTTCTGCCTCACTGATGACAGGGAAATAGACCTGATTTTTAACATATGTACTCGATTCGTAAAGAAATAGCAGAAACATTTGACTGAGTGAATCAGGAATAGGCATTAAAACGAACAGCACTGTCCCTGTTCTAATGAAAATTCAAGGCCTCTGTGGAGCGGTCACACGTGTTACTGCACTTCCAACATGGTGCTTTTGGTTCAACCAGTGCTTGGTTTTTCAATTATCATGGTGACTCACTCTTCCAGGATTTAGAAGTTTTCCTAACCCTGATTGAGACTCCACCATAACTGCCTCAAGCAGGCTTCCTAAAATAGTTTTTTTTCTTTTTTAATGGTCTCCTTTAATCATCATACTTTGGTTTAATTACAAGCTCAAACCAATTGAGGACACTCCTTTCTCTTTCTCTCTTTCATATTTTTCCTCAACAATTCATCTCTCCTCTGTTTTAAACTGCATCATACACCACATGATTAAGTCCCTTCTATAGCGAAAACACAGGAAAAGGCTGTAAGGACACAAGCTTCGGTTTCTCAGCAGACAATACAAGCCTATCAGCATTTTAACAACTTAACAGAAAGCTAATTGCTTTTAACACTTCTCCCCCTATGTTTGTTTCAGATTATTTTTTAACTTACTTGCTGAAAGTACCAAGTCAGGAATCTCATTTATTCATCATGTTAGCACTCACATGTTGCATGTGTCTGGACTCAGTAACCAGTTTCCTTGAAAGTTTAAATTTAGTTTTTAAATGGATCCAAAATACTAACCTTTATGCAAGATGAAAGTGGAATGTTATTTGTCAGTTTAAAAGATTTCTTGCAACTCCTCATGTTTTTAAGGATAAAATTATATTTATGTGACACCAAGTGTTAATATTAAGGAATGTGAGCCTGAAATCCTGGGTGCATAAAAATTTTACATTGTACCATTATAAAGCACTTTGCGTTCCTGCACTAAATGCAGAGCACACTGTGCAAGAGAATAACAGATGATTAATTGCACATATGTGACGTGTAGTCCAGAGATATTCAGTTACCATTGGGAAGAAATTCAGTACGTCCACACCTTCTGTGGTATTAAATCCCTGTTAATTCTTGTTCTCTCACAGAGAAGTTTGTGGGACTTGCTGAAGAGTTGGGCAGACTCTAAGGCCACCTTCTTCAGCCCACTACACCTGTCACCTTGTTCAGATACACCTGTAAATCATGTGACACAGACTACGCTTCACTCACACCAATGTCCTTAAGGTGGGTGTGTAGCATAGTGAGTATTTCATAAAAATCTGGGAATTCCATTTGAGTGGCATCCTGTAGGTCAGACTATAATTTGAAATTTTAATAAATAGTGTAGAACTGTCTATAGTGATATTATGTGTTAGTGCTTTTTGATATTGTATGTTATGTGCTAGTGCTGTTTGTTATTGTATGCATTAGCTGTTTTTTAGGTATAATTGTTATAACTTTTATGAATTGTCAGCAAAGGTTAGGTATAGGTTTATCTCCCAAGGGTTAAACAGCCCTTCTCTTCATGAACATTGACCCCGCAACTGTACATACGTCTTACAAGTTCTTTTATCTTGCAGCTCAACAGAGCCTTGCGGAAATAAGGCAGTAAAGAGTACTGTTGCATCGCTGATCCTGGGCTGTCTCCAAGGAGACGACCGCGTGGCTTTCAATGGCTAAGCTTTGTGGTCCCATGGCATCCTATTGCCGTCAGTGTTTCCAGCTGTGTTCCAGTGTATACATTAGATGAACTCATCAGTCAAGTAAAGTTTATGCAAAGGGAATACTTCAGTGCACAGCGCCTGGGTAATATAAACGCACTGCCTTTGCACCACTTCCTGAATTTCTGTGGGATACACAAAGAAGCCAAAAGAATAGAAATGCATTTTGTTTCATGCATTCACCATGTGCATGAAGATCATGATGTCATGCTCCTGTCACCATTATCAAACTTTTGCCAGTTTTGGAGGTGGGGACTCAGAGTTCACTCTCCAGCAATATTAAAAACACCTCCATTAATCTTGCAGTTGAAACCACAGCGATAGCCAAAAAAGTTAAGGTCGATTTAAACCATACAAGATGCAAGAGGCTTGAGTAATTGAATAACTTTAACAGTGCTCTTTTATGACCATCTGTGCTAACCCAGTGCTGGGAATTATAATTAAACAGAATAAATCACCATTTGAACATGAGCTGTATGCTCTTGGGGGCTTCTCAGAGGTTTAGGGCACACAGTCAAGAACTCTTTCTTGCGAAATACAGTAAATGTAAAGTACTTACATTTTTCTCTGTACTGCTGAAAACAGCTATGAAGAACAGTCTTGATGTTTACACTGATATTGCATGAGTCATCTACCTCTTTTTAATGCAAATAATTGACTCTGCCTTTCAAAAAATGTTACTGGTTGATGCTAGGAACTCATTGTGTGCATTAATGGGGGAAAGTATCCATGAATATATTGTCGTGTAAATGCTGCCGAAGGTGAAAGGGCACAGTGAGTGATACAGCACTTGGGAATCCTCTTGTACTAAAAGGAAGCATTTAACACACTTTTATTCATTTAAATTTTTAATCATTATCAAAACTTGCAGCACATTCAAAGTAAAAACTAAGACAATTGTGTATGGAATCAGCTGATTTGCGTATCTGATTAATTGCAATATGTACTGAGAAGTGGGAGACGTAGGTAACACTTATATCACACCAGCAGTGTTACGGATTGGACTCCTGACCTGTCTCTTTGTGTGGGTGAGTCTCACACCACACCAGCAGTGTTACGGATTGGACTCCTGACCTATCTCTTTGTGTGGGTGAGTCTCACATCACACCAGCAGTGTTATGGATTGGATTTCTCCCCTTCTTCTTTGTGTGGAGTTTGATTGTGTTCCCTGAGCAGGTTTCCAACACTAGTTGAAAGACAGGTGGATAACTGTCACAGTATATGTTCTCTATAGTGTATGCCTGTGTATGTGTTCTGCCCTGGACTGCAATCCTGTCTACGCCATACCCAGCTGTGTGTCCTATATTTTCTTGGGAAAGGTACCAGGTTTACTGCAACTATGGGTTGAATAAATGGTTTGGAAAAGTGAATAATTGGAAGTCACAGTGCTTTCTTTAGGCTTGTCACAGAGATGCGGTCCTGGATTATGTTAATGAATAAAGCCATATAGTCTTAAAATTACATGGGATAATGCGGTATGAAAACATTGGGAATAGCAGCTATTCTGGTAACCAGTTAAGCGAAATAGCCTAGAATGAAAGAATGTAATAAATGCAATCGTGTGTAAATATAGTCATAGCATAATTGCGTTAACTATAGACCAGTCATCTGGCTTACATCAAAAACAAATATATTTCACCAAGAACTGTGTTCTTTATGAACTGTCCATCCACGTTGCTTATGAGCTCCTCCTTCAATCTCCAGTAGGTGTGCGGACCACTGAGAAGTCATTGGCCACCACTGAGCTCTGAGGTCGGTTTATACGCAACGTGCCGCTAATGACGCGGCGGTCGTGAGAGGCGTGCCTCACGTACCAAGCGTCAATTTGATGTGTCGCTGGCAAACTTTGTGCCAAATAAATGCAGTACCAGCAGAAATTGGCATTAGCAACCTTGGCTGTGACGTTTATTGATGAGAATAACTGGTCTTTGAACAGAGCTGGATCTTTCCAAGAGCCATACAAAGTAAAAAAATGGGGTTGGAGGAAGGGGGTCACTAGGCTAATGAAATGATAGGGTAGGATTTTGATAAAATTACACATTGTACCAATATAATTTAGAATGTGTGCACTAGGTTTAGCAAAACTAAATTACTCATAATGCGATCTGCATTGTAAAATCTGTTCTCTCAGCCAGTTTACCACTTTGAATTTATTCTCTGTATGAAAAGTGTTGTGTGAATAAAGTTGCTTTGCCTTGAATACAGGTCATGCAACACTTTTATTGGCACAATAAAGCAGGTATAACTAATAAGGCTTACTTTTCATTTAAACAAGTCTCTAACAACAGTAAAAAAAATCTATATTTACTCACAGAAAAAAAAAGTATAACTTTTATTTCATTCATTCATTCATTCATTCATTCATTCATTCATTCATTCATTCATCTTCTATACCACTTCATCCTGTTAAGGGTCATGGGAAGCCTGAAGCCCATCCCTGGAGACACAGGGCCAAGGGCAGGGGACACCCAGGGCAGGGGACAACCTGGGTGGTAACTTGTATTTATAATTATTTATTTAGCCATAAGTCACCTTAATGCTTTTACTAGGTCATTTTTTAAAGCAAATATCGTATGTTGTTGCTTATCCAACACCTAGTACCAATACTTTGTCATCCAGAACCCACAGATATTTTTTTGTTTACAGAAACATGATGTAAACGTGAGGCTTGCTACGTCTCTCAGCCAGCCAGTCTACGTCTGAAGCAGCACAGCAGACAGGAGGATGAAGCGTGTGTTGCTTGTACATAAAATTTTCCCACAGGTTTGTGTGGAGGTGTGGCCATGCTTGTTTGTCCATTAGAATGTAACCCCCCTGTAACAGTTAGAAAAAACTTTTTTTTATCCGATTCACAGGTTTGTTCATGCTGACGTTGCTCCTTGTCTTTGTTCACTCTGTAGCTTGCTCAACCACCACTGCACTCTCTCTCTCTCTCTCTGTTGCTCTCTCTCGGAAAAAAATTAAGTACTATAAACAAAATGGGGAATGCCACATGCAGGTCATAGGACTGCAACGTCTCAAGTACTTTCCTTGGACTCTTGTCACAGTTGGACATAAATGATTGAAACTGAATGAGCTCATTTGTTTCAACCAGATCCCGGGGGAAACTGGGGACATTGAGTCTGAGTGGACCATGTTCTCCACCTCCATTGTTGATGCAGCTGTAAGGAGCTGTGGCCGTAA
>JABJVR010048472.1:6526-24351 GCA_025773905.1 Chitala chitala
TCTGTGAGCAGGGTGAGTGAGAGAGGTTAGCCTGAGAAGAGGAACACATCAGTGTGTGAGCATGTGGTCAAACACAGCCTTCTGTGAGCAGGGTGAGTGAGAGAGGTTAGCCTGAGAAGAGGAACACATCAGTGTGTGAGCATGTGGTCAAACACAGTTTCAGAGTTAACAGGGTTTCTGTGAGCTGCGTAAACAATACAGCAGTCTACCAGTGAAGACCAACGCGTCAGGAATCTGTCTTTGTACACACACACACACACACACATACACGCAGACCGATATGTACACACACACACACACACACACACACAGACCGATATGTACACGCACGCACGCAAACACACACACACACACACACACACACACACACACATGCACACAGAAAGATATATGCATGCACAAAGAGAGAGAGGACACACCCATTCACGTACACACATCCAAACACACACACACACACTCATACATGATAGAAAAAGCAAAACAGAACAGAGACAGAATCGTCAGCATGCTGTGTAATTAGGACAGCTAGCAGGGGTAAGTGATGTGAAATCAGTTTCCATGGAGCCCCTAATTGAAAACTGATTCAGTATGTACTGAGCAAGGCGTGAAGGCGGTGTGGTGATGAAGTGAGCAGCTCATAACCACCACAAGACGCCTGACCACAATCGCTGGGCGTCTTCTGAATACAACACGTGCCGTTACGTCCCTCCCACAGAGTCATGTGACTGAAATGAGCGGGGCTTCATTAAAGTCAAACCAGTTTGTACACATGCACAAATTTGAGTGCTTATTGTGAAAAAACCCATGGAAATAGAATGAGAGAAAGGATCAGTGAAAAAAGACACACAGCGCACACATATCCAGGGAATTCAGCACTGTCGGTGCAATTAACGGGCATAATTAATGGAAGCAGTCACGACTTCTCTCTCCTTATATTGACACCTCCCCCAGCTCTCCTTTTTCTCAGCTAGCTACGTCAGTGTACGCACACTGAATACACGCGTTTGACCATCAGTCCTGTGTTGTTGCCATGGTGTTTTTTTCACTGCCTGCCAATGTGGTTCTCACCATAAAGATGAAATAGATTGACAGGGATGTGATCTGAAGGCAGTACCAAACCTTTGACGTGCTCTTTGCACCAAGGACATGAGTATTCAGAGGGGAAAGTGTCTTCCTGGAGTGGTTTACCAGTAGAGCTGGTGCTACGTCTTAACACCTCCATTGAACCTAAGATCTTTAAACAACAGTAAAGAAAAAAACTGAGAGTGAAAGAAAAACCTCAGGTCATCTGGAAAAGCAGCAGCTCAGAAAAGTTCTCCTATTATAACTCTGAGCTGGTGCGACCAAAGCACCAACTGCGTCCCTATTTTAAACTTGAGGCCTGAGGGGAATGTGTGCACCGAAGGGCTGCTCAGATTAATCAACACAAGTTGACTCTGTGTAATTTAAGGTGCCTTCTGATCCAACGTGGCCACCGCCCCAGATGTAGGATGGGAGTGGGGGCTAGATTTGTCCTTCCTAAATTTACGACCTGGAGTCGGGTCAGTGGAGCGTGCAGGGGGTGAGGGAACATGTTCACCCAGGCCACCGTTGACTTTTCGAGTAACTTATTAAAGGAGGTTGAGGACACAAAGCCTTTCAAACACGCATCAGAAATCACAGGTCACACTGGTGATGAAAAGGGAAAATACCATTCCAGTTGGTGCAGACGTTTCACTGCATTAAGGTGACAAAATACGTTAAGGAAGCAACTCAGAAAGGGGTTTGTGACCTGTAACAAACTGCTCTACTGGACAGGTTTAGAGAGTCATGAATGCAGACAGTGTCTGAGGCAGGAGAGGTCTGGGTGCAGAGACTTTATTCAGCAGAAGGAAATTGATAACAATAAGCCAGACAGAATAACAACACTATGAAAAGGAAACCAATACTGGGGACATATAGCCTAGGAATTAGGGTCAGGAAGGAAAAACCAGCCGCCAACCAGGAAAGCAAGACAAACACCAGGTAAGTATAACTGAAGACCAATACCAGGCAACTCAAATGTGAAAACACTCAGCCTAAATAGGGAGGAAACAGGAAGTAATGAACAGGTCACAAGGACAGAGTAACAAGGAAACCAATGAACCACGATAACAAGGAAAGGAGAGGGGCGTGGCCACACAGCAAGCATGGCCGTGCACACTGGTGTAGAGTTTCTGATGGCTGCATCTTTCTTCCTTATTTTAGGGTAACTCAGGATTAGAGCTGCTTTCTACAGTACACAAAAATACTGCAGGGAAGAGAATGGGTGTAATTTATCGCTAATGAAAAGGCTGGTGTCTGCAAAAGTCATCGTTCACTTTTAAGTTGGATTGCACGGAGTTCAAGATGCTTCAGCTGAAAGTGAGCAGTGGGTTTGCAGCCAGATCTTAATGAGAGCGAGGGAGGAAAGACTAAGGGCTCAGCGCAAGCAAAGTGTGTTTTTAAACCTCCCAGGTGATTCCCAGTGGAAGTGCTGCTTCTCCAGACGCTTTCACTCGCACTTTAAAGAAACCAAAAAACGTTTGTGCAGAAGTGGAGGCAGTGATACTTTCTTGTTTTTTTTTCCTCTAAACTCACTTCAATAGCGTTTATTTTCGTATAGCGCCCTTCCTAACTGTTGCCCTGAAGCGCTTGACAGAGATGTGGAAACAGTCTTACAAGTGGATTAAAAACAATATTAGGGCTGAATGTGAGACAATGGCTTCTTAGCAGACAATAAAGTAGGTTCTTTTTTAGCTACACACCGTAAGAAGATTTGCAAGGTTGCTGTAATAATGTATCAGTCAGTTCAAGCAGGCTGAAACGTGCATCACATAGATCAGTGTGGGGCGACACCTGCATATCAACTCCTACAGCGCCGGGACTCACGTTGGCTTGACTGAGCGCTCATATGATTCACTTATTAAATCAGTCAACACGGGCCACTCTCGCGTGATTTAATAGTTAGTGTCAACTATTCATCCTTTTATTGTCATTTCCTAGTGAAGAGTTAAATGACTTTGCATAATGGCTTTTAGAGTCACTGGCATGGAGAGCTGTCAAACACCTATCCCCTGCTATTTAGAGTTATATCGTAGAATAATTGGTTTGCCAGATGCATCCATTTTTCAATTACTGCCACTTAGGAAACTTCTTTGCTCTGATGGGGTGTGTGAACTTTAATGTAGGTTGGAGATGCTCCTGCTTTTTGGGCCAATATAAGGAGCTGTTGAGTCCATAAGATCCTCTGGTTTTGATTTGGGTTTATAGATTAACATATTTCACAAAACCCCGCTCAGTATGTGTTTGCTAATGGCCTGGTTGTGGTTGACTAAAGGAGGTTGTGGAGAAGGTGGTCACTTGGTTGAGTGAGGCTACTCCTCTGACATGGGTGCGGGGGTGTAAGGGGGCAGGATGGGGAGGTAAATCAGTTTCCACCTTGGCCGTGTGTTTCTCCACTGCTGCAGAAAGTGCAGGAATATTCACCGATGTAAGGAAGGAGCCGCGCTCTGCCAAGCGCCGTCCCCCAGCTGAATGGGACCCTGCACCCTTTCATCTCGCATGACAGTAGCTGGCAGTGAATCAGCAAACTTTCTCTGGTGGCGTAGCAGCTACCAGAAAAAAAAAAGTGCTCAAAGCCAGACTTCAAAGGCGCAGGGGCCTCTCCGCTCACGTCTTTCAGCGCCGGAGAAGGGTCGTCTAGCCGTGCTGAGAACGACAGCGTTTCTCCCACCTTCTGTTCATCGCTCTAAAGGGGCTTTTTGCTCTCAGTTCACGGCATCTCAGCTCTGAAAAAGAAATTATCTTTTTGGCAGTTTTTCTTGCTGCTGCTCACAAACCAGTGAGTTTATGTTTTTTGTGTCCCGTCAGATTCTGGAGCGAACAGTGGATCAGAGGGAGAGCAGGGCTGTAGATTTAGGATGTAGATTATTTACTTGGTGAATGAGTCCCATCACTCCTACAGCAGTACTGCATGCATTGCCAGGAAATTCACATGAAATATACCTATTTACAATTTGATATTGTTATTCATAGTGTGATAGTGCTTGTAAAAGCTCAAAGCTGAATAACAAGGTTAGAAAACCGCAAGAACATAGAGTGGAATCACATTTGTTCTTTTGTTATACGCTTCCTTTGTCAGTTAGCCAGTGGACGTGACTGTCGAAGCCATGCTGTGCTTTTCAAACGTGTCACTACACATTAGAAGATGTTATCACGGCAGCCAGTTATCTTTGGAAACGAGGCTCTGCATCTTTCACTGGAAACACGCTTGGTTAATGTGCTTACAACTGCTGTTTTGTGTTAATTTCATAAAATTACATAGCAGTTATTGCGTGTGGTACTTTTGAATACTTAAAAGCAATTAATGTTCCATTTTGTTTAAATAGTTTTCGTTCTTTTTTTTTGCACAGAGAAACAATTCCTTCATGAAATCAAAGCAACGCGTTTCCTCTCTGGGTTTGGAGAAGGCACCGTGCGTGGCTCGCTCTTCAAACATTCGTTAACCAAAAACAGCTGGAGAACGGTGAAAATCCCAAAAGCCGCAATAAAAGTAACGAGATCCAAGCCTCCCTCCCCACTGAAGTCCCACAACAATTAGATGAAAGTCAAATGTTCAGACACAAGATAAGGCAGATGCTTTCGGGCGACCAAACAGCTGTGACGTGCTCTGAATGTATGACACCAAACTGATGGCAGGTTTCTCCCTCACATGCGAGAAGCCGTGGAAGTCCGTCAGATGTGGAGCAAGTGTGTGCTGGTGCGCAGGCTGCCTGGACCGATTGTATCTGAGGGCTGAGCTTTTGCCATTTTCTGTACCTCGGCTGCTGTGGAGAATACAGGTCAGCAGAGAGAACGTTCCAGTGACAGAAATCCCGTTTTGACCTCCAGATGTCTATCTGTGCCTCAGACTTGGGACAGCCCGTCACACAGGGTGCAGTGCTATTGCTGCCTGTGTGAAGTTACTCAATGGCTGGCCGTGCCGCCCCGCCCCTCCCCCCCCCCTTTCTGCTCGCTGCTCCTCTTCAGTGCGTCTCTCCACATGATCGGGAGAACTGAGCTGAAGGCGACACCACAAAGACACGATTACAACAGGAGCCCACGACCTTCCTGAGGCGTGCGGCTCAGTCAGTTTGCCCAGGACTGAATAAAGCTCAGCTGGCTTCCTATTTATTTTCCTGTCACCAAACACTTTCATTTTGTCCTCTTCGAACCTGATAGAAATCCACTGTGCATTTTTTAGATCCTCAGCTCCTTGCCCATTACAACTTTGGGGCAATTTTCAAGTGCATCTGAAAATATAATCTGCCCCTGCCCCTTTGTAATTGTGTAAGTCTCTCTCTCTCTCTCTCTCTCTCTCTCTCTCTCTCTCTCTCTCTCTCCAAGGTCTTAAAGGACAACTGATTTTCTGGCATTGTGGTACATATATAAATGCATCTGACAACAGTAGGTCTTTCTGATGTCTGTGCAGCGGGCCTTGAAATGTGGAAGGTTGCCGTGGCACATGTACCCTTTCCTAGATAGAGGAAAAGATGACTCACAAATTCCACCATACATCAAATCCAGTTAGCTTCAGGAAGCAGGTGGAGATAATTGGTTGCGGGTGCCTGGTTAATGTGTTTTGTTCTTGTGTGTCGTGTTGCAGAATTAACTGATAAAAGCAATCCCAAAAGTCAGCGGCGTAATAAACAACAAGTAAAATTGGTGAGCGATCCGCAGCTAATAGCGTTTTTGACGATGAGCAAAGTGTTGTGAAGTGGGCCTGTCTGAGCTTGCATTTGTGCCCGTTCCTCACTTCACCACTTTGCACCTATTGACTGACTACAGTACGTTGAAGATGCGGTTATAAACCATGAGATAAGTGGCAGCTGAAAAACATTAACGATGTTAAGTAGACAAACTTGCCTACCGGATGTCTTCATATACATGACAGTACCCATATGTCACATGGCTGAGTGGCGAAGGGGGACAAAACTCCTGAAACAGGTAGTTTAATCAGCACCTAATGGACCTGCCACTAAATCTCCCACAATTCCAGAGTGTCCTCCACTCATGCTTAACCAACACATTTCATCAATTATAATGACAATTATTGACATAATTTGAGATTCGTCAGCAGCACACAGCCAAAATGCACTGACTTCAGGTGTATTCTCCCAGCATTTCATTAAAACCATATTGGAATATATCAAAGGTTATTTGTCTTCTTGGGCAAACTCATCCGAGCTGCTTGATCCCAGGAGCCAGCTGGCCTTTCGTTTATGGGGATGTTTTTTTTTTGAGAATCCAGTGCTGGTGTCTTTCCACAGATCAGGTGACACTCCGCATATTACATCTGGTCCATAAAAGTGTTTAATTAAACCATTGTGTGAGTGGTGGAAAAAATTTGCATATTTTACACGAGACTGTCCGTCAGCGCCTAGTAGACTTTGGGTAGAGATAAGTTTACAACTATCGTATTTTGGCAGCTAGCTTGAAGCTTATTGGTTACCGTTCTAGGTGTTAATTTGTGAATGAGAAAATGGAAATATGTGTAGTACATCCTACAAACTTATGATTAATATTAAAAAACGTGTATAAAATGTTTTGAATTTAAAAATACTTCTCAGTTGGCTTTAAATTTGTCTTTTGTGTAAATAATTCAGTAGTCACACAAAAAGAAGATAAGTGTTAATTAACATAAACTTAAACATATTTCCAGCATTGCACACTGACAAGAACGCACCTGCTCTTTCATTCTGTTTTCATTACCTGGTCTGTCTTAATCAGGGTCTTGTGTGTGTGTGTGTGTGTGTGTGTGTGTGTGTGTGTGTGTGTGTGTGTGTGTGTGTGTGTGTGTGTGTGTGTGTACTTAAGTTTTCGAAATCATGTTGTCAATACTGCATAAACTTCCCAAAGGTTTAAAGAGTAAAGGCAATTACTGTATAAGTGAATGGTCACAATTTCAACACAGTGTTTTCAGTGTAGTTTATTTGAGATTTATTTATATCTTTAAGTGGTGTGATTATTAATATTTTACTTCTGGCATGTCTTTTATGTCTTATTTGGTATTTGATCATTATAAACTGACCTGACAGCTGCTGAAAGCTTTAACTGTCACAAGAAAACAAACAAAATGCATCATTAGAAGGAGGGAGGCAGAAGAGGGCTCCTGCCACCCAAGCCTCCAACGGCGTTTGTGTTTCTTCCTCTGTCTCAGGAAATAAATCTGCAAGGAGTTTTTAAAAATACGAAACAATGAAGTCTGGAGGGTCTAATTGGTGGCTATTATTTCAAAAACCCCATTATTCATAAAAAGGGCTACACCGTTTTCATGTAAATCAGTGTTTTTAATGATTCCTTGTAAGGTTCTCAGACAGGTAAAGGCTCAGTACGTCTTATTAGTGCAACTCTGATTTCGGCGGACGAGTGTAAACGACATTGAAAGTGCTTTACTTACAAGACAAATAATGCTGGGATTCTAGCACAGTTCTTCCATTAAACTGGGAAGTTTTCGAATGGAGCACAGCCAAATAACAGTGTAATTGTTTGCGCAAAACAGGAAACAGAAACATACTATTTCCTTAATCTGTGTTTCTGTTTTTGTTCTGATTTCATTTCTTATAAATCAGGGATCTTGTGTCTAGCAGAGGAGTGTACATCAGCTCTCTGACTGCTTTTTCAAGATGCTTTTTGTCCCCCGGAGGAGAGGCGTGTGTGCCTACAGACAGTATAAAGTCTGGACTGTGAAATAAATACCAAACGCATTTCCTGGAGAATCTTAAATGCAAAGCAGTCCGATGGACTTCGTGCGACCCTGAGCCTGAGCTCTGCACCTGCAGGACAGGTAATCAGCGCAAAGTAATCGGTGTGAAAGTCATTGTCCAGGCGGACATGCCTTTGTGTTTTGAGGGCTGATGCGTTTCAGAACTGAGCACATCACCGTTTTGCTACACGCGTGGGTTTAGCGACAGTGGCGGCGAAGCAGCCACTGGGGGAAAAAGCAAAGAAATGTGCAGGTAATGGCACAAGAAAAGCGACAACAAAAAACACGAAGAAGAGGAAGACAAAGAGAAAGCATTTGGGAATGGTGGGTGAGGTTTGGAGGGGTTTTTGGTGGGGTGGGGGGGTTTAATTTAGTGGTGTGTTTGAGCGGATGTGGAGGTGCAGCCCAGAAGGTGATTATTTCTGAGCTTGCTCCTGGTGATGGATGAGCAGGGTAACCCTGCGAGAGATGAGTGATCTCTTCAGCGTGTGGATAAATGAAATATCTGTCGTTTGGCTCCATGCAGGAGAATGCAGCTGTCACGAGGGGTACACGCCTGACCCCGTGCACACGCACCTCTGTCTTCGCAGTGACTGGGGGCGCAATGAAGGGTAAGTCCCTGCCTCTCAGCATATTTTGGAATTGTTTTATAAAGTCCCCTTAGGGCATGCTACTCCAGATGTACCTTTTTCCCCGCCTGCCCTAATTAGCCTTGTGTTAAAATAAGTTACATCACTTCCTTTTTTTTTTCCTTCCTACTGTCTTGATGATGAGAGCCGAGATGATATCAGATATGAAATGTGAGGGATGGATTAATTATTGAGTAGTTAACATTAAATAATTCAGTGTTTCAATTAAGCATCAGTGCCGACAGGGGCTCCCTGTGGTCACCTTTGCTGAAATGACCACCGTGTTGCTGTCTGTCTTCCAGCCCTTGGCCTTATACCAACCTGGAGAAGGGCTATGACCTGGTCACAGGGGAGCAGGCCCCGGAAAAAATCTTCAGGTAAGCAGTCCATCAGAGCGTTCATCCATCAGCGAGGCATCGGACAGGCTGACAGCTCAAAGCCACCACATCCCGGCAGATTTCCTGCGACTCTCTGACGTTTATTTTTGGCTCTTCTGATAGCTGGCCTGGATGCTGCCTGCCGCCACTCCTGCACCTGTTACGACTCCTGTGCTGGAGCGCTGCAGTCCGCTGAGGGTGCCGCCAGTATTTCCAGCCTGACAGACCAAGCACATAGCCAGAAGGGGTGTTCAGACTAGGCCTTTCCAGAGCTCTTAGTGGCAGCCTTTGGGACAAGTCCCAGTTTTTTTCCTGACAAGAACATATTTTTCTTGTCATTCTGCTAGAAGCGCAGACACAAAAGCATCACATAAGTGGACTTTTCTGTGTGATTCGACAGCCTCCCTGGGTTGTTTTTGAATGTATTTATCCACCTCTGTCTGGTCTCCCCTCGAACGGTCGTGCCTAAACAATGGCCGTGAGGACTCGCAGCAGTGAAACTTTGTCAACGAACACAGGATTCAGTTGGCATGTAGTGTATTCAAGAAATCCTCCAGACCGAAAGGGCGAACAAATAGAAAAGTCAGCGAGATTGATCTCAGCCAAAGTGAAGTGATATCTCAGCGAATCTTCTTCTTTCACAGGTTGCTGTCAGTCATTCACAATATTGCAAGTCAAATTTCTCTGTTTGTGCAATTTGATGAGATTTTTATTTGTTTCATCTGAGAAAACTCAGCATAGTGTTAACATGGGCTGTTTGGGATCATGTAGGATCTCTGTATTTGATTTGTCACGTCTCGGAGCAGTGGAAAGGGGGCAATCAATGGGTCTTGGACAAAGACAGTAGTGAGGTTGGCCATCAGCTACTTATTTATGAGTGAATGTCTGTGTATCGATTTTAGCCATTTGCTGCACAAAAAAAATTGTATTTCTATAGCTGCTCTGGGTCAGACCTCCTCCACATTACTTATGACCACTGGGACGGTGAGGAGCTGAGCAACTACACACAAATTTTTACTAACAATACAGATGCAACAAGTCACAGAGGATAGTAAAATGTTCTATATTCTTAGTGAGCAGACTTTGTCTGAAATTTACTTACTCCAGGAAAGTTTGTAAATAAAAGTTTATACATTACATAGAAATGTGAACTGGTTGTGTACACATAAAGTATAAATTAAAACAATATACACCTTCTCTTAAGCTATGTACCTTTTCTATTTAACATTAGTTTCTGAGAGAAATATATTTTTTCTGAAATGGTTCTTTGGGATGAGTAAGATAGGATGCCCTTATGAAACTTTATAAACTAGGCAGAGCACAAGTTCACGTGACATTACCAAAGCATGTGGAAAAAGTCTGAAATAGTTTCTGTTGCAGCTTCCCAAACTAGTATTGAACATCTCCATTCCAATCAGACTGCATGAAGACAGCCGTGCAGTCTGCAGACACTGCTGGTGATTAGATAAGCAGACCTGATGTTAGGGTGTCGCTTGTGCCTGTGTTCGCTCAGGTCCTCCTACAGCCTGGGCCAAGGCCTCTGGCTTCCGGTCAGCAAGAGCTTCGTCGTACCACCCGTCGAGCTGTCAATCAACCCCCTGGCTAGCTGCAAGACGGACGTGCTAGTGACAGAGGACCCCGGCGATGTGAGGTGAGGAGCGTGCAAATCTGCATTGACGCAGCGCCCACGGCAACAGCACGAGCTGCGCCATGGCAACTTCTCGTACCCGCACTCCGACAGCAGACCGCGCAAGGTGTCAGTCAGTGTGAGATACAAGTGTTGTATGACAAGCGCTGCAGTCACCACTCATCACTGTTTCACACGGGAAGCAAGCAGGGTGCTTATTGAATGGTACCAGTTAATTAAACATTACAAAAGTATGCAGCTCTGTAATGCCTACGGCTGTTTGTTAAAGCCTGAAAATGACTTTCACCTGTTTTAGGAGCAATGGATTATTTTTAACAGCTCAACATTAGTGTAACTTGTACACATTACCAATTAATGCCTCATGCTCACTAACCACATGCAACACACCTTGAATAGTGTGGATACCTTCTGCTGGTAAATTAATCCAGTGTACCAGTGCAAAATGGAAAACAAATACAAACAGATCATGACTGCCCCACCTTTCTAATGTAGAGGCACTTTTTCGTGTTGTCAGAATCTCACAGTTAGGTCAATCGCTGCTTTATTGGCTGTTTGATTTATAATGAACTCCTGAAGGTATTTCAGTTCCTTAATATATTACTAACACACAAGCTTTCAGTAATTAAGTTTTCAACATGACGTTTAGAGGTTACCATACTCCATGAAATTAATCTTGAGCTAAAGTTTGCTGTTGAAAACCACCATTCTGTCATTAACCGTGCCTCCATTTTAGCGCTGCAGTTTTGAACATAGGTGGCTGTACGTGAACTATACCATTCAGCCAAGTATTTGGATTTTGTCACTCTGCTGTGCGGTGCCTGTTTTAATTGTGGGCCTGGGAATAGGGAAGCCACCATGAAGGAAAAAAGGAGTTTTGGTTAATTGAAGTATAGATGCCAAATACCCTCCATACGCCAGATAAATAGCACAGCTTCTAAGTTGTGAGCACCAGATGGGCCGTGCATTTCAAGGGTAAAACTAAACTAGTTAATTGGGGCAGCGCATGTTTCGTTGGAAACCTCAGAAAGACGCTTCTGAAATTCCATAGGCGCCAGCGTAATGAGCACAGGGTGATATTTTATTCTGGGTTTTCTGAAAAAAAAAATGTCCTGGCAAACGAATTAACTCTGCTGGTATGCCGAATGAAAATCGTGTTTTGTATGGACTTTTTGGTGCATTCGTCACAATACACAGCACAGCAAAAATAAATCAGTTGTGACAATTTATCTTTAATAATTAGCGCGAATGTGGCGGGCCCGTGCAAAATTGCTTGCCCGTTTAAGTGTCACATAAAACTCATATACATATATACAAACTGACGTGTGATCTTTGTCGGTCGGGTATACAGATTAGCTAATTTTACAGCGTTTTACTGCGACAGCATGTTGATTGACTGGCTGATGAGCCGTATGTAGTCAAACTTAATGATTTAATTTGCTGCACTGCGATCATTTGTGCTCCGTTATGTTCCGTTACCCCAGAGGTACACACAAATATAATATTCACGCTGGTGCCCAAATCCCTGGTAAACCTTTTAAACGACTCTTTAAAGGATTAGCGGAGATATACTGACTAATTGCACAGCATTAACATATGAATGTAAAGTGCAAATAAGTAGTTCATTAGTTCTCCTTGACATGATGTTAAATTTATAGGAGCGCGTTCCCTTGAGATAATGTATATTTGCAAGTAACGCACAACAACATCAGTCTTCAAGCAATTCTGTGTTGTTGTAATGTCTAAGTATTTTAAATAGGTTTTAATTTTGAGCAGTTAGTGCGGTGTATGGTGGCGATAACTGGCTGAAGAATCCGTTCTTTGCAAAGCTGGTACCGATTCATTTCCGTAATGAAATGTGTCAATATTTTTCTTTTTCCGTCTTTTGTGTAAATGAAATTCTGGTTTCAACAAAGGCAAAGAAAAGGTGAATGCCACGTTTGTAATTATTTAATTTCACGTTTTATGTGACACTTATTGGTGTTTTTGAAATGAAAATATTTCGTTAGTCGTTCAATTTCAGGCCAGAAAGTGAGCATAAAAGTGACCAAGAAACAAGAACAAGACGGGAGCGTAGACCTCCGTGCCAGACGACATGAAGGGCTCCATTTGGGTCAGAGCGATTTATCTCCACGGCGACATCTCTTCATGAAAGGACACCGCGCGCTCCCTGCTCAATTTGCGGAATTATTTCTGAGCGTCTTGGATGCGCAGCAGCTTTCACGCCTCCTGCCCGGGGGCGCGGCGGCCGGTGGCGGCGCGCAGGAAAACAAACAGTGTAATGTGTACCCACTAATACAGCTGTCAGGCGCGCCCGCGCACAGATGGACCGCGCAAAGCGTCTCCCGCCGATGTCATGTGAAAACAGGCCCCAGGACATCTGTGGAGACAGTCGGTTTGAAAATTGTCAGGAACCGTATGATAATTAATTTTGCTAGGTGCACCTGTCAGATAAGTAACTTTACAAAGAAAATTTAAAAGCAGGTTGTAGTTATTACTGTGCACTAGGTTTGGGCGATGTGTGAGTATATATACTTGTATATAGGTACAAAGCTGAAAACTGAGCTGTAAATATCTACGTTTTAAATATACAGCGTATTTTTATTTAAATATGTGCAATAGTGACATACTCATGTGTTCATGAAAAGGTTGCATGATAATTTAAGGCCCATTAGCTCCTTAGATTTACTTACGGTATTTTGGTAATTTAGTAAATCTTCCAAATTAGTTGAACGACATGCAATACCTGCTTTTGTGGGGTATTTACATGAATTAATTCAACTCTAAAAATTGTATTTTTGGAAAAGAAAGACAGAAGGTCGTTGAAGACCTTAACGGTTGTCACATTCTTAGTGAAAATCGCGTATTAACTACAAAGAAAAATAAGAATAACGGCAATTCAGCTGCAGAGTTAATTGAGCACTTCTTTTCTATAAAGATCATAAATAATGAATAAACAAATAATGATCAAAAGTCATGAATGAATCATGAATACAAAGTAAGGATCACAAATCATGAATGCCTAATCGGCGCTTAATGTTGCACTAAAATCGAAACACAAGCTAAATAACCGAAAACATTAATAAAGGAGACGTGAAGTATGGATGAATAATTATTGACTGGGAAATAGATAGGAACGAGTTCATGAATTTAATTATTTATTCATTCCTCTGCCACAGAACGTACGTGTGAGGTGGCAGCGTTCATGAATATTGCAGTAGCCCAGTTAGGTGAAACTATTTCCACTTCATTCACAAGCCCAAGGCACACAAGTTTGGTTTTTTTCCCCTACTCAGAGCTGAGCTTTGGCCTGTGTTTCTCAGTGTGAAATTCAGGCTCTCTGCGCTCTGCTGAGCTGGTTGGTAATGCCTCGTAAATGTACCCATAACTCCCGTAACAGCACCGCTAGAGTATACAGATGTTCATCTTCATTTTCCAAACCGCCTGTCCTGTGTGTGGCCTGCAGAGGCATTTTGGGGAAGTGTACAAATTCCCAGCAACAGCAGCTGCCGATTGCACTGTCTGCTTTTTTATTTAGCTTGGTTATGAAGGCCATTTCTAAAAATAACTTTTACTTATTACATGAATTTATAAAGTAATGTACTGTGCGCAAGGTACGTTGTTTGAATTCTGTGTTTTAAAAAAAGGACGTTTGGCCGAAGCAGCGTTTTTGCTTTTTGAAAAGACCACAGACGCTCACTCCGGGGCCCGCAATCCTTTGCCTGTGTGTTTGGGTTCGGTGCTTTGCTGCTCGGTCAGAGATGCACCTTGGTACGACTCCGTGAGACATGGAAGAACCAACCTTTGATGGCGGCTGCTCTTTGTGTGCTCACTTCGGTGGAGCAGGGAATAAGAGAAGAGAGGAGCCGTAGATAAAGCCGTCCGCACGAGCGAGCGGCTGTTCATGCCCTTTAAAGTTTAACCTCTAGAGGAGCAGTGATAAGGACATGGCGTGGTCTGCTGGTCCAACAGCAAGCCCCAGAGCCCTCAAAGACAGAAAGCATTGGCCACTCTTTGTTAGAAGGGCAAAAAGCCAGCCAAGTAAAAAGTAATGTTTCTGCAGAAAGACATCTCTCTACGGTGTCGTGTGTTTATTGACGTGCGTAAAGTTGGAAACGCTTTTGCGGTCAGGCAAGCCGGATAATACAATTCTTTTCTTAATTAAATAGTTTAAGCTACAGTAATTAACAGCACTGAAGCACGTGAAAAGGTCGTGTCTCACGCTGTCCTGTGTCAGGCATGTTCACGCTGTTTTTGTGTCAGAATACCGCTTTTACGAGGATCTGACTACCTCACGCTCGTATCATAATTTAACAGTCCGTCGGTGACGCACATTGCAGTTCGTCAGTAAGGAGAATAAAGGTTACAAACACTCACGATCCACAGTTTTAGAGCAGGAAACCTAGGAAAGGAAACTGGGTGGAGAACAAACACAATGGCTGTATAATGTGACCCGCTGATGCCATTTTGATCTGTGCCACTTTACACTCCCCTGAGCACTCTTGACATTTTCACTAACTGTTTATGCATGACAGCTGTTCTTTTTTTATCGGAAAACACGCAAATATGTATGTAAAACAGTTTGACTGACATGTTTTCTTCATAAACTTCCAGAATCGTGTTTTTATTTCTGATTTACAAAATACCTTACAAGAGCAGAACATATTTATACAAATAACCCTTGTGGGCAGAGACAAGCGTTCCTTTTAATGTATCGTGGCAACTCAGGTGAGGTACAGATAAGGGAATTTTTTTTGTCTTTGTATACTTCTAGCTCCAGACGTTTGGTAATAGAATAAACAGAACAGCAAAAAGTATTAGGATTACAAATCAGGAATGTGTATGGCAGTATAAGACACTGAAGTTTTCCACATTCTCAAAAATTCGCAGTTAAGTAAAAAGCACATTCTGACAACTGCATTCAAAAGTTGGTTGGAGAAGTAAGATGTCTTTACTGCAAACTGAACACCGTTTGGAGAAAAGCCCTAGAATTCAAATGCAAAATCTTTTGCTTTAAAATCAATTTAGTAATATTTATCTAAGTCAATGTGTTTAAAAATGTTGAAGATTAATATATGGCCTTCAACCAATACAACACGAAGCATTTAGCAATGTAATGAGTTTGTCATCAGCTCTGAACGTCATGTTGAAATGTCACTCTAACAATTTTATAAACACAACAGCATGATCAAATAGAATGAACCTTATAAACAACAGCTTCATTATTCTTGACAAATGTTGACCTTCCTTCAAGGTGCTCTTGACTAGCAATTGTACCATAAAATAAACATTAAAAAACGAGATTTCAACTAAATAAAGAGTATGTTGATCAGTTTTTGCACCATCGTGGTGTTTTTATTCTGCATGGTCCTGACAGGTTAGCCTTGACTCGTGTCCTGAGGAACAGTAAAGGGGGGGATGACACTCTAGTAAGCCACGTCTGACTAAATTTGTTGTCTGTGCTTCACAAGGTGGCTGGTGGCTCAAAGGGTAGAGCATCAGGCTAGAATGCAGCAAACTCCCAGTTCAAATCCCAATCTGGCCAGGTGTGCCCCAAAGCAAAACCCTTAGCAGTAGCACCGTGGGGGCCATGTGTGGCTGCCCACTGCTCCCCCAGGGGGATGGGTTAAATGCTGAGAACAATTTTCATTGTAATATGTATGCAGTGACAATAAAAGCTGCTTATTATTATTATAAATAATGACATACATGTGGCTATGTACTGAACTTTGCGGGCTTTCTGCAGAATCTCATGGGTCGTGTTTGTTGAGGGTGGAGGGGTGCAGTCCATTTCTGGAGATAGAGTCAGGACTCCACCAGTGTTTATCACTTGGGTTGGTAGGTAATATTGCCTACCTCTCATTACCTGTTCTTATACTTGTACTAAATGCTTTTTTTATAGGTAGTTGGTTTTTGGAAATGTCACATGTGTTGCCATTATGTGTTTTCAAATTTTTTAAGCCGTCGTGGTTTAACATTATTGTGATTTTTCAAAATTTGACTGCTATTACAAGGAGAAGTAAGTACATCAGGTATTAGATGTTGGAATCAGCAGGGTGTACTCTGCACTTTATGGTACCAAGATCAATTCTGAGCTGCTGTAGGCTTGAGTGGATCCGTGGTTAACAGAAGGTAGCAGGAATGCTAACAAAACACTGACACTTCAACTCCCAAGAGCCGCTGATCTACTATAACTTTGAGTAAAAGGCTTCTGCAAATACAGGCTGTATTGTTGGGTTACTTAAGAAATCTGAAACGTGTGTGCTGGTGGACAGGTTGAAGTTGGACATGAAGAACTTGCTGCCCAGGGGACCTGGCTGCAGACGATCTCTTGAGGTGTAGAAAGGGAGCATAGCTGGGACCCTCAGGTGTTCACAGTGGGGGCGGAGGCAGACCCAGCTTCAGTGTGACACCATAATCAACAGAGCAGCCTCCTCAGAGAATCGCTAGTCCCAGAATTCCCGTGGGTGCTCAAAACCACCTTCAAGAGGAGTGCAGATGTATGACTGAGGACCTGCTGATGCGTCGGAGGTGATGCCGTGGCCTGTAGAGGATTCACGTTATGGCTGAATCATGCAGTGAGTGAGCTGTAATGCAGGTGTAGACAACTGAGTTGCAAAGTACAGTTGAAGCACCGTGCGTTTGTATGTCAGCAGACGATGTCACTCAGAGCTAACTGATGTTCATGGAGCAGAGAAGGACACAAATGTGTCCTGATATTTTTATCATCTGGGTTTAGACACTCTGGTGGGTTGGCGCCCTGCCTGGGGTGTCTGCTGCCCTGCATCCTGTGCCTCCTGGGATGGACTCTAGGCTTCCCATGACCCTGAACTGGACAAGCAGTATAGAGAATGGATGGATGGTTTAGACACTTTCAAATGAAATACTTTCAGTATATGCTAATGTCATGTAAATTATAATTAAACCTGTTTACATGCAGGTGTGTTTAGGTTTGCCTTCTTTCTCCATGACAAATGAGCTTAGTTCTGTTATCTCACATACAGCCCTGATTTCCCACAAATTATTAATCTCTGCCATATTGTATTAGCTGTGGAATTCATGCATAGGCCTTCCTCAGTCTGCCAGACTTAAGTGTTGGAAATGGCTTTTGAACAGTTTTTCTTTAAGTCAGATGGACGCCATTTCTCACAGTCTTTCTGTGCACAAACACAAAAGTTCGTTTCGTTATGGAACCGATTTGTCACGATCTGATGAGCAGATGTTCCAAAGGAAAAGACGACAGTGGACACATGGCACGTTATTTTCTGGCGCTGGCATACATTTGTTTCGTGTTTTGCACCCCCCCCCCCTTTCTCCCAGGCCATCCCCAAGAAACAGGGACCATTTCCAGGCCGTTCACGAACAATCCCAGAGTACTGAAAGTGTGCTGGGCACATTTGGGTTTGTGGCGGGGCCATTTCCGGTTAGGG
>JABJVR010048473.1:0-22373 GCA_025773905.1 Chitala chitala
AGGCTGAAGAGTGGCACAGTCCCTCTTCCTGGGGAAACAGCACCATTCTGTGCCAGTGTGTGTGGGACAGTGTGGCATGCAGGCTGAAGAGTGGCACAGTCCCTCTTCCTGGGGAAACAGCACCATTCTGTGCCAGTGTGTGTGGGACAGTGTGGCATGCAGGCTGAAGAGTGGCACAGTCCCTCTTCCTGGGGAAACAGCACCATTCTGTGCCAGTGTGTGTGGGACAGTGTGGCACTGAAGTCAGAGGCTGACCCGTGCTGACCCTGCTTTTCCCACAGGTGAGCTCTGTGCGCCTGCAGGGGCTCCTTCTGCTGCTCTTCGCTAAGCAGGCCCACCTGCCATTCATCAGGGAGCTGAAGACCACCTACACCCGCACCGGCATCTTCGGCTACTGGGTAAGACCCAGGAAATTCTGGGTAATGCTGGCAAAAAAAGGAAATGCTTGTTGAAAAGGGTTAGCATGAAGTCTGGGATCCATAGCTCCCTGTCCATCTGTGCCGTCATCTCCCAGGGCAACAAGGGTGCGGTGGCTGTCCGCTTCTCCTTCTATGGTCACATGGTGTGCTTCCTGAACTGCCACCTGATCGCGCACGCAGGCTATGCGCTGCAACGTGTCGATGAGTTTGAGTACATCCTGGACATGCAGGAGTTCGACATGAACAACACTCCACATGTGCTCGATCACAGGTGAGCACCGTGTGCAGTCAGTGTGGGTGAAACATGGTAATGCTCATCAGGGTAGGTAACAGTTCTCTTCCAGGCTTGTCTTCTGGTTTGGCGACCTGAACTTCCGCATTGAGGACCACGGCCTTCACTTTGTGCGGACTGCTGTCACCAGCAGCAGGTTCCACCTTCTGTGGGATAAGGATCAGGTACGACTCTCAGTATCATGACGATGTCACAGATGAAAACAGAATCCAGACGCATGCACACACACACACGCACACACACACACAGACACAGACACACACACACCAGCTGCTTGTTCTGTCCGTCTCCTCACTGTCCTCTTTCATTCTGTTGCTCATAGCTACTGATGATGAAGAAGAAAGAGGCCTTTCTCCAGGAGTTTGAGGAAGGGCCACTAAACTTTCAGCCTACGTACAAATTTGACAGGTCTTCCCAAAGCTACAACACTGGGTAGTGTCCTGTCGTGCACACAGGGATGTTTTGGATGGAGCTTCTTAAAATGTATCTTTTGAAAGATTCTCTCCTGTGAAAAAATCTTTCCCGTCCTGCTGCTCTGTGCTTCTGCACATAATTTTCCCATAATGAAGACTCAGATTTTTACACCCAGGACCTGAGTGAATACACATTTTAAATCTTTACATCTTTCATTAATTTATGGTGATGTTTACATTCATCAGCACTGTGCACTGTGCCGTCTGTTCTGACTGCATTTAATTAACTGCTTCTAATTATCAGTTATATTTTGTCAGCTGGTTGGCTGTGTAACTAAGGAGACAGGAGCCTTTTTACATAGATAATGTGAATGTTGGCTATAAAGCAGCAGTGTTGATGTTTAACTCAGTGGGGTTTAGCTAATGCATTTTATATAAAGATCTGAGGCCCTTCAGAAAATATGCAGAACCTGAGGCCATCAGGAAGGGAATAAAAACCCTTTTATCAACATTGGAATCCTTAGGTGCTCCAGCATTACTTCTGCTTTCATCTGAATGAACAGATACAGGAACAGGACACAAACAGAGAAGTCACATTCTGAACGTTCTCTCTCTCTCTGTCTCCATGTTACAGGGCACCAAAGTCGTGGTTGGTTTTTAAGTAAGAGGTTAACGTAATAGCAAGCCCCTCCCCCTGACTGTCTCCCTTGCACGTCCTCTGTCCACACACCTTCACACTTTCATGTCCATTTCCATGGGACACGGGTGGATGCACAACCCATCTTTTCCTTACAGCACACCCAGGATGTGTACATTCTGTTTGGTTTAGTGCTAACTCCACCCCCTAGTGCATGCGTGTGTGTGTGTGTGTGTGTGTGTGTGTGAAATTGTGCTGTTGAATAATAATCTAGCGCTGTTACCAAGAGTGACCTAAACAGGTTAAGAGAACACAGCGCCGTACACGCCTTCCCTTCTGTGCTGCTTGCAACTGCGGAAATGTGATCTCTCTTCTGATTGGCCAGTGGTAAGAAACGGAAACCAGCTTGGACTGACAGGATCTTGTGGAGGGTGAGGCCCGAACCCAAGGTGAAAGACGGGTTGGAAGACAAAATGAAAAAGCCCATCCAAGAGAACTTCCTGTTCAAGGTGCAACTGGACAAGTACACGTCAGACATGAGCTACGGCGTCAGTGACCATAAGCCCGTCATTGGCACGTTCTGCCTGGAGGTATGAGCCCACAGAGACATCAACCTCAGACATTTGTCTGCCATGCTGTGGACATTAACACAAGTTTATTATCCACGTTTTTCACACATAAACTCTCAAATCAAGGCTGTGTAGGCATTCACCGCTCAACACCTCGTTATCTCAGCCAGCCGTGGGCATATGTAGTCTTACAACAGCTCACTCAGGCCTAGAGCAGAGCCAGGTCTCACGGTCATGCTCACATGCCCTGTGGCCGTGAGGAGAGGCAGGGTGGACTTTCAGCTGCCCTGTGGCCATTCCCACAGCTGAACAAGAGACACAACACCCCGCTGGTACGCGTGAACCCTGAAGGTGATTGGAGCGCCACCCACGACCCCCTCCTGTCCTACAGTATCCTGGAGGCTTTCCCCTTCAGCACTTGGGACTGGATTGGCCTCTACAAGGTCAGCAACACTCATCCAACCTGGCCTGTCAGAGCAGAGGCTGAGGCAACAGCTGAGGTTTTGAGACCAAGTTCAGAGACCAGGTTCTGTCCCTCCCTCCAGGTTGGTTTCAAGAGCGCCTATGACTACATTACCTACACCTGGGTAAAGAGTGATACAGTTTCTGGTAGTGATGAAGTGATGCAGGTAAGTCCTCACCTTTCTCCTTCTGTGTGTGTGTGTGTGTGTGTGTGTGTTTGATAACAAGCTTGTTAGGTTACTGTGATTGTCTAGAGTAACTGTGTTATGTGTTGTATTACCACATTTTTCAGATGTGTTTGGTGTGACCAGGATAATGACTGTATTATGTTTGTCTGGCATGTGTAATGTGTTTCACCTACTGCTGTTCATAATAATGATTGTACTGCTTTAGGGAATATCACTTATTACCTCTGAATCTAGGTTTGTATGAGCAAGGACAACATCCCAGTACTTAAGACAGAGTGTGTGCTATGTTACTATAGCAACAACACACGGACCATTGTGGGCATCAGTTCACCCTTTCAGGTGAGTACAGCCATGGACCCCTATAAACACACACAAAGTTACGTTTATTGAAACACGTGTAACACACTACAACACACCGGTATTCTCACATGCTAACACAAACATTTATAATCATACAGTGTCAACACTCATATAAATGCTCACATGCACACAAATGCCTGCAAAACATTGTAAGAAAACTCAGCATCCACAGATCTGTGAACTTGTAATGTAACTTAGACAGAAAGGTGTGTAGCAATCCCATGTACTGTGTCAGTGATGCGTGCTCACACACACACATGCGACTGTGGTTCAGTGACCGCAGGTATAAATGAAGGTGTTGTGTTTTAGGTACGAGAGACATTGACGGTCATGGATGACGGCTTGGCACCGTTGATTGCCAACGGACTGGACAAGAATGCTGACAACTGACTGATGACACATCTAAACAGCTATCCAGACAGCTGGTGACCTTGAGCCACGCCATCCCTTCCTGTCACTGCCATGGCCACGGAGTCACGCCCTCTCTGCCAGTCGTAGCCATGCCCACTGTGTCACACACTCTGTGCCAGTCATTGGTCATTAACATGCCCACTAAGCCTCACCACTGCTCCCTGTTGTTGTTGCCATGACAACTATTCTTTATGGATTTGCATTCTCCTCAGTATTCATAACGACTGATGTTTGTTTATCATTGACCTGTGTCTTTGACACATTTATTAATTGATTCCCGTTTAATTTCAATTTGTTTTTATTTATTCAGACGTGTGTGTGTGTGTGTGTGTGTGTGTGTCTGTCCAGTGGATTCAACAGAAAGATCAATGAATTGTTTCTAGTAAACATGATATAAAACATGATATAAAACCAGTTTTGATTATCAGCTGTTCTCTATGCCATTGTGAAATGTTTTCATAAATAATCTTTACACATGGACAGATGCTACACCCTCACTGGTCATACAAAGGCACCCAGTTCACTGTGTATTCATCAGTTGACAGTGTTAGATTTGTATTTTTTTAGGTAATGTAAGATTCAAGCATCTGTTTTAAATTGAACAGTATGTATGTGACTGTTTTTGTGTTTTACTTTAAGTTGCTGTTTTATGGGATGTGAATTTCATCAGTGCTGTTGATATCAATCAAGGCAGCGAATAAACAGACAGCCTCATTGTTCTTACTGCAGAAAGATGCTATAGGATTAACACAAACTCTACGTTGGATTGTTTGAGTTCAGTATCCCAGAGATAAAAATCCATGTTGAGATTAAACGGTTCGTTATTCGTGTCAGCAGAGTCCTTCTATAGCAACACAGACACGCACAAATACCTTTTCCTTATTTGCCCGCACACTAAACCTGTTCTCGGTCCTGTTTTTATGGTTACCCGACTGAATTAAAACAAAATTCACACAAATTATGTTTTTAGACTTTAGTACTGTATATACTTTATTTATTGTATATTTAAATATGTTTAAAATTTTTATTTATGGGAAGTAGAGTACGAAAACCTTTATTTATTTTCACAGAAAAATACATGGGCTAATTAATGAGTCAGAATATGCTTCTCGTGGTTCTCGTTTTTTTTTTTTTCTTACTAATTAGAAGAAGTTCAATTTTAACACTTTATTGAGTACCTCAACAATAATTGTACAACAATATGTTACAATTTTAAACGTTTAAGGTAAATCGAAAAGTGGCGACAAAACGTCTGTCGTGGACTCATTATAAAGCACTATAACAACCAGCTTCAAAGCAATAAACGTGTTTCTATCTGATCTTTGTGTGAGCGCCTCGTTTGGGCTGACTGCGAGCTCTCGCTGAATGAACAGTCACGTGTTTACCGCAGCGTGGCGCACTTTATTAGTGTCGCATTTTGTTGTCGTCATCAGATACAAACAGCTGCGACATATGGCAGCGTCGGAAACACGTGTGAAGAGTGACTATTGAACATTTAGAGGTACTTTTGTATACATTGTTTTGTAGCTTTGCTTTTGTTTATAAGCTATTTTATAAACTGTTAAATATGTGTGTGCATTGTAGCCTGAATTAACGTAGCAATCTGGACTGCTGACGTTACTGTAGTTTTGTTTCATTGGTACTTTCATATAGAATTTATGGCATTTGTCTGTTTATTAGTCTTTAGGCTGAATGTAAATCGGTAGTGTTTTAAATGAGATCGTGTAGGCAGAAACCTAACATACTCAAAGTGTCAAACTGAACCCCAAGAGATATGGAAGCGAGTTATCGTTCGTGTCGTACATATTGTGCTTTGTGTCCGAATATTGATTATCCATTGGATAATGCATTTAAAATAGATTAATTAATATTAAAATAGATTAATTAATAACACAGTCACTATTAAATTGGCGGCAGTGGCGTGGTGGTTAGCACTGTCGCTTTGCTCCTCCAGGCCTGGGGTTCGATTCCCACCTTGGGTCTGTGTGCGCGTGCCCTGTGGTGGGCTGATGCCCTGCCCTGGGTGTCCCCTGCCCTGCCCCTGTGGTGGGCTGGTCCCCTGCCCTGGGTGTCCCCTGCCATGCCCCTGTGGTGGGCTGGTCCCCTGTCCTGGGTGTCCCCTGCCATGCCCCTGTGGTGGGCTGATGCCCTGCCCTGGGTGTCCCCTGCCTTGCCCCTGTGGTGGGCTGGTCCCCTGCCCTGGGTGTCTCCTGTCCTGCCCCTGTGGTGGGCTGGTGCCCTGCCCTGGGTGTCCCCTGCCATGTGCCCTATGTGTTTTGGGCTCCAGGCTTCCCCGTGACCCTCACCAGGAGTAAGTGGTATAGAAGATGACTGACTGTGTTTGAATTCTGGCAAACATCACTGTTTAAGTTCATAATTGGTTTGCGGTTTTAATTCAGGTGTTTCAAAGAACGCCGGCATTTACGTCACACATCAACCCTGTGACGTGTGTCATCCAAGGCTGAAGGCAAGATGAGCGCAGAGGTAGAGCGGTTATTGATCCAGTTCCAGGATGAAGCGGGCGAGACACTGGGCTCTCCTTTTGACGTGCCACTGGACATCACCACGGACAAGCTGCAAATGGTCTGCAATGCCTTGCTGGAAAAAGTAAGTTCAGGAGAATGGTCGCTGACGTACGGAAATTAGTAATGTTTAACAGAAACCTGCATGAGAAAGTCAGTATATGTATGAACATGTATTTAATTTGTTGATAGTTCATGACATGAGGCTTGTGCTGAGGTGTTTTTATTTCTACCTTGGGGGGTGAGGGACGTAACGAAACGCTGATGTCAGTAACCAGTCCCTGTACCTCCAGGAGGAGCCCATACCTCTGGCCTTCTTTGTGAACAACTCTGAGGTTCTATCGTCCCTTGGGGCGTGTATTCAAACGCTGGGTGTGGACACGGAGCGGGTCCTCCCTGTGGTCTACCAGCCACAGGCCGTGTTCCGGGTTAGAGCCGTGGCTCGATGCACAAGCTCCTTACAGGGTCACACGGAAGCCGTCATCTCCGTAGCCTTCAGCCCCACAGGAAAGTGAGTAAGGAGGGTCAAGGCTCCAGGGCAGAGCCAGGGCTGGGAAGTGTGACGTGTCTAAGCGTGGCTGGAATACTTGTTGACAGGTACCTGGCCAGCGGTTCAGGAGATACAACTGTCAGGTTTTGGGACCTGTCCACTGAAACACCTCACCACACGTGCAGAGGTTTGTGGAAAAGCCATTTGAGATAGCAGACACAGTGATGTAACATGACTCATTTTTAGGTGGACTGAATCTGTTGTTCTGGGTGTTTTAAAGGACACACACACTGGGTGCTGTCCATCAGCTGGTCACCTGATGGCAGGAGGCTGGCCTCTGGATGTAAGAACAGTCAGGTGAGGGAGAAAAGTCTCTCTCTCTCTCTGTCTCTGTCTCTCTCTCTCTCTGTCTCTTCAAGGTCTCTCACTGCCTGATTACTTAATTTCTAATTCTGCTTTGAACTTATTGTTTGTCACTTCTGTGACTTGTTGCAGCGTTCATGTTAATGTCTGTTGAAAAAACCACCAAACCATCATTGTGTAATTCCGCTATGAGCAGTCCCTCACTACCTCATCGGTACCGAGCCCCCGTCTACACTCTGAGCGGTCCCTCACTACGTCATTGGTACTGAGCCCCCGTCTACACTCTGAGCGGTCCCTCACTGCGTCATCGGTACCGAGCCCCCGTCTACACTGAGCGGTTCCTAACTACCTCATTGGTACCGAGCCCCCGTCTACACTCTGAGCAGTCCCTCACTACGTCATCGGTACCGAGCCCCCGTCTACACTCTGAGCGGTCCCTCACTGCGTCATCGGTACCAAGCCCCCGTCTACACTGAGCGGTTCCTAACTACCACATTGGTACCGAGCCCCCGTCTCCACTCTGAGCAGTCCCTCACTACGTCATCGGTACCGAGCCCCCGTCTACACTCTGAGCGGTCCCTCACTACGTCATCGGTACCGAGCCCCGGTCTAGGTTCTGAACAGTTCCTATCTAATCCAAGCAGTACTTGGTCTGAAACTGGACACTAAATGATTTTGGGTAAATGAAGTTCATTCACTGTTTTGATGCTCCACAGATCTTCTTGTGGGACCCTGCCACAGGCCAGCAGGTTGGGAAACCTCTCACGGGACACACTAAGTGGATCACCTGGCTGTGCTGGGAGCCACTGCACCTGTACGTGCTGCTTTAATGGTATCACTCTATGGGTTGATATCCCCCCTGATGTTGAGATGCTGAGTCTTTCTTTGCTAATGTCTGTCTCTGACACAGGGGTCCGGAATGCCGCTATCTGGCCAGCTCCTCCAAAGATGGCACCGTGCGGATCTGGGACACGCTTCTCGGTCACTGTGACAAGATCCTGACTGGCCACACTCAGTCAGTCACCTGTGTGAAGTGGGGGGGCGACGGTCTCCTTTACACATCTTCACATGACAGGACCGTGAAAGTGTGGAGGGCTAAAGATGTAGGAAGGCCCCCGTGTCTGTGTTCCTCACCTCCGTGTCTGTGTTCCTCACCTCCGTGTCTGTGTTCCTCACCTCCGTGTCTGTGTTCCTCACCTCCGTGTCTTTTTTCACTGGGGATTGTTGTCCGGCTGTTACATGGGTCCAGGGGGAACGAGTGGTGTGTTAAATGCTGTGAGTTGGGGGTGGGCGTGGCATGTAAAATGGGCATGTTCTTGTTTCAGGGAGTGCAGTGCCGCACCCTACAGGGACACGCCCACTGGGTCAACACCCTCGCACTTAGCACAGACTACGTTTTGCGGACAGGGGCGTTCGAGCCAGCCACGGCCACAGTGAATGCTCAGGATGTTAGTGGCTCTTGTGAGTTCCACCCTGCTCTCTCAAGTCCTGTTATGGTAATGTGGTGAAACAGCATCCATGCACTGTGTGTGGTGTGAAACAGACTGACATGGATAAAGGTGCAAAGATTTTACTTGTAAGCTAATTTGCTTATACATAATTTTTTTTTTCTTTTCTTTTCTCTGTCAGTGGAGGAGCTGAAAGAAAAATCCCTACAAAGATATAACAAAGTTAGGGTACGTGTGTGTTTCTGTCTGTCCCCCTATATATATATATTCTCTCTCTCTCTCTCTCTCTCTCTCTCTCTCTCTCTCTCTCTCTCTCTCTCTCTCTCTCTCTCTCTCTCTCTCTCTGCCTGATTACTTCATTTCTAATTCTGCTTTGAACTTATTGTTTGTGTCACTTCTTTGTGACTTGTTGCAGCGTTCATGTTAATGTCTGTTGAAAAAAACCACCAAACCATCATTGGCTAATTCCGCTATGAGCGGTCCCTCACTACGTCATTCGTACCGAGCCCCCGTCTACACTCTGAGCGGTCCCTCACTACGTCATTGGTACCGAGCCCCCGTCTACACTCTGAGCGGTCTCTACTCCCTCTCTCTCTCACACACTGTCCTCTGCTCACACCCCTTCCCCCTCTGTCCAGGGTCCTGAGAGGCTTGTGTCAGGTTCTGATGACTTCACCCTGTTCCTGTGGAGCCCATCAGAGGAGAAGAAGCCGGTGGCGAGGATGACGGGACACCAGGCCCTTGTGAACGAAGTGCTCTTCTCTCCCGACGCGCGACTACTGGCTAGCGCCTCCTTTGACAAGTCCATCAAGATTTGGGATGGCAAGACGGGCAAGTAGGTACCAGGGGGTGGAGTACTTGTCTCAAGGGAGAATTAGATACCCCGTGTTTCTGTGTTGAGCAGCTACCTAGTCCTGGGGCCACGTTTATCAGCAGTGTGTATGATCACATCGGTGTGTAAACGGAGTCTACAATCAGATTGGTGTATAAATACAGTGTGTATGATCATTGTTACTGGCAGCCTGGTGGCTCAGTGGCTGAGCAAGACACTCAAATACTAGCTCCCTGGGTGCTGCGTGTGGCTGCCTGCTGATCCCCCGAGAGGGATGCAGAGAACCAGTATTGTTGTAACATAATGTTTCACATACATAAGTCGCTTTGGATGGAAGCATCTGCTAAATGAATAAATGTGCGTGAAGTGTGATTTAATGTGGGTAGCTCTGCATGCAGGTTTGTCCATCTGCATGAACGACCACCAGGTAGTAAAATGACTGCAGCTTCACAGGCAGCAAGATGTTTGGCCAAGTAATATTTGTGGTTTTTCTTTTTTTTTTTTCACCTTTAACTTGTTGACAAGCTGGAAACAAAAACTTTCAGCTAGTGTTATACCATATATTGAAAGACTTCCCCCTTTCTCCAGATTACAGAACACGTACTTTACTTAATATTTTTGCATTTTCAGTGAAAATTAGATAGTTAGAAAGGCTGGTTTCAAATTTCTCTTAGCTTTTCCTTTATTTTCATTAAAGCATTTCTGACTTTTCCTTGGCCCTAATGCGCTGGAGAGGCTGCAGAGAGCACATGCTTTACACTTTACTTGTGCGGGTCGGTAGTGTGTCGCCCATCATTTTTTTAATTTTTTTTTTTTTTGTGTCCAGGTACTTGACATCGCTGCGAGGCCACGTGGGGTCGGTGTACCAGGTGTCCTGGTCTGCAGACAGCCGCCTGCTGGTCAGCGGGAGCAGCGACAGCACCCTGAAGGTGTGGGACGTCAAGTCAGGCAAGCTGAGTTTGGACCTGCCGGGCCATGCTGACGAGGTGAGCACCTCTGAGGGCGGAGCCTGTGTGTGGCTGGGGAGGGCGGAGTTCTAGTGTTTAAACAGCCCTTTCAAAGGATTACTAAAGTAGCTCAGAACATCACTGGCACCCAGCTCCCCACCCTGGAAACATTTACTTCAGCTGCTGTGTTCGCGTAGCATCAAACAGTGTAGGATCCTTCTCACCATCTGTTTACCCTCCTGCCTTCCCTGGAGACACTATACTGTGTTATGTACATAGTTTATTGTTGTAACTACTTAATCCACCACTCAGAGATATGCAAATTGAAGTTTTATTGTATATTCTCTAGAAAATTACGTTGTTTTGACTTGAAAATGACGTGACTTCAACTGTGTCTCACACAGGTTTTCGCTGTGGACTGGAGTCCTGATGGCCAGCGTGTGGTCAGCGGAGGGAAAGACAAGTGTCTCAGGATGTCAGTGTCCTTGTAACTTTTTACTTTATCTCCATGGCTACCACTGCTCTGCACTGTGTAAAAGTCTTTCTCTTTTACTTCTCGTTTTAGCTGGAGAAGATAGCTGGTCTGAATTTGTCTTGAACCCTTCTGAACTGTGACGCCAGACCAGCTTTCTTGCAGCCTTTGTGTTTTGCCATCCACACAGCAAACAACTTCCACTAGACCATAATGCAGTGCATGTCTGAACTGGACAGTCACCCCTTGTGATCAGATGATAAAATTATGCTAAAGGACAGAAGACCTTAACTGTCATGGAAATATACTGGAAGGTATGGACTGACTGGCTAAATTCATCTGATTTATCTAGCTGTTACTTGAGCCCTGTAGTTTCTAGTTTAATATACATTATCTGATACCCATAAAAGATCTCATAATTCATTCTGTTCAGGGTTTTACCCTGAACAATTTTTTTTATTACAGTATAACAGTAAATGAGTATCTGTGCTGAGTGTCTAATAATTTTGACTGTTATGACTGTCTAGAAGTTGGGTAGATGTTCTGTACCCCGCAACTGTCTTCATCTAGCCTTTATGGGAGAATAGAGAAGTTTACTGCAGTTACCACAGAGAAACATCCTCGACTTGTTAGTAAAAATTTTATTCAGTTTTGAGTTTTCACTCAAACAGTTCTACACACTGTGATACAGAGAAAACATGACCGACGCAGCCCACAAATGATTCACAGGCAAAGTGGTTGTAATCACCACAAGGCAGCGCTGGTGAGCTCCTGTCCCAGTGGAGTAGCACAGCCAGGCCTGCAGGGGGAGCACCTCCAATTTAGCAACAGTGGCTGTGCAATTCCTTTGAGCGACTGCAAGTGGCACGAAGCACACAAAAATTGCACTTGGATAAACGCAGAGCCAGCTGAGAGTACATATGCAAGGGCTGCAGTAATGTACACAGAGTGAGGCCAGTATCCATGCAGTGTTAACTGGACAACGCCGTTTTCTGTACCACGTATCTGTCTTATACAGGTCAAAAATAAGTGCTGCCTAAGTAGAAATACTTGTTTTATCCCACAACTGTATACTTCAACAAAAATAGTTTTTTTTAAGTCTGTAAGTAGAGACTTATGCAGTACTGATGCCTTTAGCTGCAACTGTGCCCAGTCCTGCTAAATCTGAGTGAGCAGGTTTGGCCAAAGGAATTGAGCTGCTTAAGGAAACTAAATAAGTGCATAAAATGGTCAAAAACTAAAAGTACTTTTAGTGCATATAAATGGCCCCAAGTACCACTTTCCCATACGGGAGCTGCTGAGACCAAACTCAGTAAAACGTCAGACCTGATTTTTAAGAGGCTTGTCTTCATGTCCTCACACCATGTTGCGTGGACATGGTAAACAGCTGTTTGTTGTACCTTGGCCGTGTTCACAAAATAACCACCAACAAATCGGGACAATGTGATGCCTTCCATCGTGCGTTTATTACCATGGTTCAGTAAAAACCTTAACGAGCTGGACTAAACCAGTTGGGAAAAGGGTAACGTGTGCAGCTGGAATACTCAACAGTCCTGGACCGCACCAGGTGAAAAGCGCTTGCCCAGTGAGCACTCAGTGATGCGGTGTTGCCTGGTAACCGACGTGTGGTGAACATGAGGACACTGCATGGAAACCATGACATTAACTAAACACTCGGCAGAACTGGGCAGCAACATCGAGACATGTTAGGTGGTTAAAAAAAAAAAAAAAGTTAGCAACGTGCGTTAGCAGCATGTGTTTATGGTCCAGTCATCTGCCCCCACCCCACCCCACCCCACCCCACCCCACCCCCCTTCCTGCATACACCTCCCACTTCTCTCTCTCCATCGCTTCTTCAGTCCGTCTTCCAGACATTGTTAAGCATCTTGACGACTTCTTCATAGATGACGAAGACGATGGCCACGTCCAGGCACACTCTTCCTAATCGTGGTACTGTGCCTTTGTAAAACCTGCAGGGCAACAACAAACAGACAAAAGGCCAATAGGACAGGGGTGGTTAAAGGGGACAGGCATCACTGCGTGTTGTGCTGTTGTTAACTTGATCCTGCGCTGTCACCTAAACATGCCCCAGGGGGCGCACTCACGCTAACGGGCCTTCATTCCTCAGTATCTGAAAGGCACAGTCGACAGTGCTGCGGTACCGGTGGGACTCCAAGCCCTGAAACACAGTAGATGACAACAAACATGTCTTATTGACACGTTAGTTCTAACACACGTTAGTTCTAACACACGCACGCGAGCACGCACCTGCATCCTGGTCTTGACTACGTCAAGGGGCGTGTTCCCAAAAACACTGGCAGCCCCAGCTGTCGCCCCAAACGCTGCAGTGACCAGCGGGTGCATGTCACGCGTGGGGTCATCACCTGTGAGTGACAGGTCAGGTTGTTTGACAAGTTCATTTAAAGGTCATATGCAGGAACAGGAGTAAAACAGAAACGATGCCTCTGTCAGTATCCTGAGCATGGCCAGTTCTGCAGGGGCAGTAGTCCACACTGGTCTGGTGTGGCTGTTCTTACCAAACGTACTGGAGGCCCACTCCGTCGGCGCTCACCTTTGTACCAGTTACGCAGTGAGGTCATGACGTAGAAGCGAATGGCTTGGTTCGAACCCTGTTTCAGCACAGTGGCAGTGAGACCCTGGTATGTCCCACGCACCCCTGACCACAAGGACAGACACACGTCCCTCAGTCTGTTTCTAATTATTATCAGAACCCAAGATGAAATAATGGCTTTGCATGTTTAACCCTTAAATATGCAAATATGAATTGCTTCAGCAATAAATGAGATTAAAAGCAATAGAAGAAGCACCAGGACAAGGATGTGATTATTACGAAATAACTAGCAGAAACGATAGTGTAGAACTCGGACCAGTCTGTCACATTACATGAGCCTGCAACATCAAGATACTGAAACCATGCAAGGACAGGTGGAGGAGGTCTTCAGAGCTCACCCTGGTCTTTGATGATCTCTCGCACCCCATGAAAGAACCCTCGAAATCGAGGCTGTAGAGAGCACTGGTCATGAATGAGTTTCACCTGGGACAGTGAGAGGAAAGCCCACCTCAGTTTACTGGGACCTTCATCACAAACACGGCACTCCTGCAGAGGGAGCCAGATCACTCACCTTCAGGGTTTCCATCGGGCACACCACAAGGACCGCCTCCGCCACACCAGCTCCAAGCCCACACACCAGACTGCGGGAGTTATCGAGGCGGCCGCTGGAATCTCGCATGGGGTTACTGAGCACTTCAAAAGTGCCAAACCTGCGAAAAAGTGGATTCCATTATCATGGAACCTAGGAGAAGACGGACTCTTTGCCCTTAGAGTTACTGTATGTTTTAAATCCTTTAAATTCTGGCACCCCTCATACCTGGCATGCCAGATGATACAATTATTTTTCAAAAGAAAAACTTAAATTGGCAGACAGACCATTTTGGAGACCCTTATTATGGTTATCACTAGTATCCGTTTACACTGGGTCAGCATTCTACCATACTGAATTCTGCAGCTCAACTTTGAGTGATGAAGCACGTGTGAATGTCACCAAAGCTGAGCAGGCTAGGGGGGTCAGGTAGGGTCACAGCACATTGCGTCATCTGCCTACCGAACAGCAGACTTGGGGATGGAGCCGTAGAGCAGAGAGCTGAGGCCGCGGTAGAGACCGCGCAGGCCGTGGTCCTGAACGGTTAACCTCACGCAGTCCCCTAGGAGCCAACATGTGACATTAAGTCATACCAAGATCAGTAACACACAACATACGTACCCCTACTCTTGTCTATCTGGGTGGGTTGCCAAGCACACACACACAAGCACACGTTATCCTCACCTATGCCCCTGTATCTGGGTGGGTTGGCCTTCTCGTCTAGCTGCAGCTGTGTCTTCACATACTCCGTGGGAAATGTGATGCAGATCTCAATACCTCCAGCGATTCCTCCTGAGGATACAGACAAACCAGACAGCACCTTTTACACGTCAATCATGTTTAATAGATTTTTGCCTGTTCTTTCATTACCATCTGCTAAGCTCTGGTCCTATTAATGCCCGATTTACCTGTTTTTTCTCGTATTATTACGTGGTGACTTAAAGGGACTGCTCACCTGTCTGCTGAGAAGACCTGCTTGATTTTACCACCATGGTTTTTCCTTCCATTTGGTTAAAAATGTAAACCATCATATCTGTTTTTCCCACAAATTCCTAAACAAGTCCCATTTGCAGACAAACACAGAGAAACACATTAAAAGGCCAAATTATCTCAGGTGTTCAGTTTTTCATACAGAAAAGAGTTTTATCATTTACACTACAAGGCTCGTGTTGATGTACTAATCAGCTCCAGTTAATGAAGCATCTTTAGGTCACTGTTCAAAATCTGTTGTTCTGCCGTACTTCCCTCTTTCATGGCCAACTGTACACGCAGACTGTACTGCCCGTGTGTTTCTAAAGGTGTCACTATCGTTGTTACATTAAGTTACATTTGTAATTTCCGCTTTAATTAAATATTTATTCGTGTTGTATCCGAGCACGGGCTCCAATGGGAGCGCGCGGAGGTCGCGGCTTTACCGTAAAACTCCGTTTATGAACGCCCTTTGATCTGCTCGCAAGCGTTGCACGGTTTGTCAAAAATGTTTTGCGGCTGCAGCTGTGTTCCTTTCACGCAGTGTTAAACGAACCGGGTAATTACACGCTGCCGGTAATACCGAACGTGGTTTTAAGTTGTAGGCGCAGTCGCTGTTTAGCCACCGTTAGTGCTCTTTAACTTGACACATGATGAGATCTTCTGCGACAGGCTAAGGGAGCTGAAAGAGCAGAATTACTCAGCAAAACGCCTGACAGGTAACGATCCAGTACCTGCTAAAATCGCTTTCCCTGGGTGTGTGATCTTTCGCCCTCCGATCGCTGCAGCCGAAAACGTTCTCTTAGCCGGACACGGACGGTACCCAGCCGGCGTACAACAACTGGCCATCATCCCTCCGAACTCCGCACCCAGACGTGGGGTTAGGCGTGCAACGTGCCTGCGGGGGCGCGCCTGGTCGGAGCATCCTCGTCTCGAGACGAAGCTAGTGCACGGTCCCTCTGAAACAGAGAAGGGCTTCCACAAGGACGACATTGTGTTTATTAACCGCACCTGTGCGTAACAAAGGCGATTTAAATAAACACTAATAAACAGTGGCGCAAATGTGCGGCCGCGAAACAATCGGGCAGACTGTTAACGGACGAAACACCGAGTCACCCGCAACGGCAGACCGTCATGAATATTGAATAAGAAAATCTCAGAGACGGTGAAGTCATCGCCTCACTCTTATTCAGTTATTTTGGTACGATTCTTATTGATTAACCTCGTCAGCCAATGGCGTCGAGATACACGCAAATGTGTCCAATTGAGGCTTTCTGTGGTTACTGTAACAGCAAAATGCGAATTGTCATTCGCTACAAAACAACTCCTTGGAACGTTCTGATTGGCTGCCTATCAGGTTACGGCCCCGCTGTCATTGGATGATGCAGGTGCACGAGCTCTGTGCTGGAGGTTCTGAAAGGACTGTGCGGCTCGAGCTGTCACCCGACTCGGGTGGAATCGCGTGGTGGTGCGGGGCGTGGCGGCGGACAACATGGGGAGTTGTGATTGGTCCAGAGAAGGTGGTTTGTAATTTGATGAGCACGCGCGACCCATCACGATGGGTGTCATTTTTTGGAAAGAAACATGCGGCTTCACTGATGTGACTGGATAGGGCGAACTTTGACATGTGCGGACCTGCTTCATGGTCCGTGATCTTTCACAGTGAAAATTGCCACGGTGGTCGTGAATGAAGAAATCATAACGTAATTTGGATTTATTGTATGAACCCTTTTTCATAATTTGATTAATTTACGTTATATGTAGGTACTTCACTGTTCATTGGGTAAACGTACTGATTTCAGGGGTTTGGCAGTAAAGCTGCTGTGTAACGATGGAGAGCAGGAGGTCACCATAACACCTAAATATAAAACAGTGCTGGAATACGTGAGCTGTATGCTGTAATGTAATATTCTGTAATGAGACTGATCAACCATCAGAAGTTAAATCTTTTAACGGGTTTTGAATGGCCAAATTAATCGACACAAGCTTATCAATAGCATGGCTGAATAAATGTCATTACTATATGCTGCATGTGTTGGTGTCTTTAAGGATGTTTAAAGAATAAAACACCAAACGGTGTCGGCATGTTGTTCTTTTGGTGGAGATGCTTAGAAAGCCGCCAGTTTAACATCCTGATGAATATTAGGTGGGAAATATGATTGTTTTCGACTAAAATCTTTTAAGGGTAATATTGTTGCGCTGTGCAGAGCTGGGTTGGTAACCGGGGGCGCCCTGGCAGCCTGGCACAGCGCCACTTTACATTTACATTTATTCATGTAGCAGACGCCTTTGTCCAAAGTGTCTTACTGAGTCAGAGTACACGTGCATATTAAAAAGCAGGTGTCCAGATAAAAGTGCTGTCTTGTAATCAAAGTGCACAAGTTTCAGTTTAGCAAGATAGTATAAATCAACTGGTCAAAGTTTAATTAGTAATAACACAAGGAATAAAGGCAACATTTGAACACTGGAAACAATAAAGAAGCAGAGCTGATGAAGATGAGGCTCAGGTACCAAGGTGTTCCCTCAAAAGACGACTCTGCTTCTCTGCTTACAAACAGACAGAGACGATGAAGCCTTCGAAGCAAGGGAGACCTCATTCCTCCATTTTTGCACATATCTATAAATAAGTGATTTGTGTTGCGTGTGTTTGCTGTTTTTGTATTGACATGCCTGTTAATGTACAGCTGTTTACTTTATGCATTAAAAAATGTGAGGACACTTGAAGTCCGCTGTAGGGAAGCAACGTGGATGAGTTTGTTAAAAATTTATTTGAGATCTACTGTTTGAAACCTCAAGAAAGTACTGCAGAGCAATGTTGACCCGCGGGTGAGTGAACATGGGAATGTCGCTGACATTAAAACTGGATCTTGGGTTCTTTGTTTAATTGAGGCTTGTTTTGCCTTGCTGCTTGGTGGCCTCTCCACCTGTAAGAAAGGAAAGAATTTGTCATTAACTTAAAATTATTATTGCTAAGTGGCATGACAGAGAAACATAGCAAGACAAGTAATGGTCAACTGCACACATTTATGGGCTAACCTGAAACAAAATCCACACAATTGACTATAAACAAGGGTCAGGCAGCAGAAGGTCTTCATACAGGAAAAACACAAGGGGAACACACACAGGCGCACAGGCACACAGATGAACAGGCACAAAGCACACAGGCGCACAGATGCACAGACACACAGCACACAGGCAGACACACAGGGAGACGCACAGGCACACAGGCAGGCACACAGGCATAAAGCCTAAAGTAGGGACCCCCCCCCCATCCCCTGAACTCCAAGAGCACTCAGCTGACACCACACCATAAAGGCCCTAACAGGAAACAAAGCACAGGTGAAAACACTAGACCAACACAAACATGGAATTGAGGGGGCATAGCCAAATAAGCACACCAGGGGAAACCATGACCCTGAATGTTCAATTTTCAGTAGGTGTTTCTGAGAATGGTGTAGAAAAATGTAGGTAGGGTTATACTGTGCTGTTTGTGTAGCTTCCATACTTATGAGGAATCCGCTTTGCATATTCCACGGAGCACCTGCTCCCGGTGTACTGTGTGTGTCCCCTATTACTGCTGTAACATGTGCCTGTTGTTTCATTGTTGTGCCGTGTACCCTTCCCCCTCTGTGTCAGTAGCCCACCATGTGTGTCTGTTAGCTGCTGCTATTTCCCCCGTTTGAGTGACTGTGTGAAGGCTAGCCATTGGTTGTGGTAGCACATGCTTGCAGTCCTTTTAAGGGCTCAGTAAAGAGTATTGTGTGTGTGTGTGTGTGTGTGTGTGTGTGTGTGTGTGTGTGTGACTACGCAGCACCGTCCCCTCAGTCATGCCTGTAGTTTGCAGATACCACAATATTTAGGCAGATAACAGAGGCAGATCACGCACACGCTTCTGGTGACATTTTATGAGTTTTGTTATTTTTTTCTTTCTAACTGTATCAATCTGTGGTGGGTTGGCGCCTCGCCCTGGGTGTCCCCTGCCCTGGGTGTCCTCTGCCCTGGGTGTCCCCTGCCCTGCACCCTGTGTGTTCTGGGATGGGCTCCAGGCTTCCCACGACCCTTAACAGGATGAAGCGGTATAGCAGATGACTGACTGACTGACTGACTGCTGTATCAGTGCACTAAAATGGACTGTTTTTATTTCTGACTTTAGATGTCACCATTTCACACTTTTCTGCAGCTAAAGTATAAAAGACCCCTGACCTCTTATCCTGCATCCTCGTTGAAGGTGGATGACCTCACTATTCCATAAGCCTTTGAAGACCAAGCATTTTGCCTGAAATCACACAAGCGCAAGAGTGTGTTCCTTCAGGCTATACAATGCCACATTTGTATGCAGTGTCATTTTACCTGAAACTGAAGGAAAGGATTTTAGGTACAATAAATGTTTAAATGAAAGGTCTAACCAACAAGGAATCCTGCTTGGGCTAAGCTTTAGAAAGACCAATGACACTACGTTACCAGTTTTTACATGTTACTCGTTCAGTTGTTGTGGAATATTTCACTACAGCTCCCGAGTACCTCGCTTTTCTCTCACACGTACACCAGTGAACGATCAGGGCCGATTTGTGTCTGTGGCTGTACTCCCTCCTCTTTTAGCAGCAGTGTCGAAGGAAGCTTCACCTGACCAATGGGAGAGTGTTAATATACAGGCCCCACCCACTGTCTGCTCTGTGGTCATGGCAGCTCTCACCTCGTGCCACCGTAGAGTGTCTGTTGAGAGAGCCAGGTGGCAGTGGGGGCAAACTGCAGCCTGCTCTTCCTCTCCCTCCATGTCAAAACCTGCCCTTTGCACAGGCCCTTCGTTGCCCCAGAGGGGCAGGGCTGTGGAGCGTGAGGAGGAGGCTACCCCAAAGTGGGGACGGGGGTCCTGCTGGAAGCTCACACTCCTGCCTCTGGGAATGGGGGATGCATAGGGGACTCCAGGCTGGGGGCAGGTAGAAGATGCAAAGCTAGGAAAGGTCTATGTTATATCCCAGTTCAGGAGGGGTCATTTACCAATGCAGCAGTTACTAGCAGGTTCATGTTTTCCCCCACTGGTTATCCTTACAGTCAGGAACAATTACTGTGTGTCAAAGATAACAGTATGTTAGTGATAATTATAGTACATGAACAATAATCATTCTGTGTTAGGGATAACGGAACATTAGAGGTAAGTGTTTTATATGGAGGGGTCTAGTTTCTTGTGAGAACTAATTGTTAATGTGTGTTGGAGATGCTGCACTGAAGCTAAATAAACACATTTTTTCTGCAGTTTCTGGACAGAACTGAGACGTCATAGTGCCACAGCTGGGGGGTGTGTAAATGAATGGAGAATATGTTAACACTGTTAATTCTGTTGTTTGGCTATGATATGGGGGGGGGGGCTCACCTGGCGTTTGCTGAGCTCTTCTGGGGGGGACGATTTTATGCAGTACCAGCAGGTCTCTGTGCTCTCACCTGAAGTGGGTGCACCTAGCCCAGGCATGAATTATTAATGTCTGATATCTTCTGTGTATATTTTTAGCCAGCAGGAAGCAGAAGCAAGCAAACAACAGTCTTGCTCATGAATAATCCTGTGTCCTTCCGTTCTGTGCGTAAGATCAACTGCAGTAAAGCTGGTGCCACCCAGTCATGGGCAGCGTTCAGCAAAAAACGCTTTATTACACTCCAAGAAAGTGCTTGTGACATTAGGGTGCCTGAAACCATAGTACACATCAATGAAAATGCAAACTCTACTCAGGTGAAATGCAACCTGCAACCAGATCTGAAGCATGTGAATGCTGGACACGGTTTGGTCACATAAGCCCGACGGTTTAGAGGAATTACATGTTTTTCTCATGACATTAAAGTTCAGTGGTCAATGTGTTGATTACATGTGATGTTGTAATGTGGCTGAAAAAATGCATACATATTTGAATTTCATACCGAACAGCAGAGCAGTTTATACCTTCTTGCCAAGCAGATGTGTAGCATGCAGTGCCTCATTTGAAATGCAGCTTTGTTTGTTTAGTGTGTTTACTAAATAGATTTTCAAAAGATCCTCACAATACAGAACAGCTGAGTTTTTGGCTTAGCTTTAATTGTTTACATATCAAATGCTTTGACTGCTTAGCTTTAGAACTGAACCTGCCCATAGGCTAAGATTTCTGAAGAGAACCTGGTTGATTAACTTACTGTGTGTGTCAGGAGAGCTGGCAGGTCTCTGATCAAGGTTGTACTCTGAAGTGCACCCCAGTGGCAGAGAAATGAGGTACAAGGTAGGATCAGGACAGTCATTCAAGTCCTGCAGCCTGGAGTTGGCATCCTCAGCCTGGGACAGTGATGAATAGAGCTTAACCACGGGTGGCAGCTGACAGCTGTGTCAACACTGGGCAAAATGCTGTGATTGGTGAGACACTGGGCTGTGGATGGGTGTGTTTCTCACCTGACTGTCCTGGTCCAGTCCAGGATGGTTTGCTGGAACCTGAATAACAGGCTTGTTAGAAGGTAGACATGGACACTCTTGGAAAACCATGTCCTGGTCACTGTGGGGAGAGAGAGCTTTTGTGCCTTTATGTATGACTGGTGATGCCAGATTAGCAGAGAGGTGTGTGTGTGTGTGTGTGTGTGTGTGTGTGTGTGTGTGTGTGTATGTGTGTGTGTGAGGGGCTGTTTGTGTGTGTGTGTGTGTGTGTGTGTGTGTGTGTGTGTGTGTGTGTATGTGTGTGTGTGAAGGGCTGTTTGTTTGTGTTTGTGTGTGTGTGTGTGTGTGTGTGTGTGTGTGTGTGTAATGGAGGAATCACCAGTAGAGTAAAGTTGCACTCAGAGCTGTTAAATAAGAAACACAAGAACACAGGTGAGACACACAGGTGAGACACACAGGTGATCAAACACACAGGTGATCAGACACGCAGGTGAGACACTCAGATGAGACACACAGGTGATCAGACACACAGGTGAGACACACAGGTGATCAGACACAAAGGTGATCAGACACACAGGTGAGACACACAGGTGATCAGACACTCAGGTGAGACACACAGGTGAGACACACAGGTGATCAGAGTTGAGTTCAGGTCCTTGGAGAGCTCATTGAAAAAGTCCAGAGACGTACATTTAGAGTCAGAGTGAAGATTCTCACCAGCATCCGCGATCCTGACCAGCTGCTGCCCTCTCCATGACGACTGGGCTGTCTTCTCTTCTGCCTAAGACTGACTGCCACCCCCCATCCCACCACACAGAATGGAAACTGAAGCTGGTTAATAATTAATGACTGTGAATGGCTCACAAGAAGATTTGCTGTAATGTCTAAGCATGGGGCAGTATAGTGTGTCACCACAGTCTGAGTGGGGGGCGGCCCCCCGGCGGGGGGGGGGGGGGGGGGGGGGGGAGGCGGGCGGGGGGGGGGGGGGGGGGTGAGGGGGGGGGGTGGGGGGGGGGGGTGGTGGGGGGTGTTT
>JABJVR010048474.1:0-42875 GCA_025773905.1 Chitala chitala
GACCCAAGGTGGGAATTGAACCCCAGGCCTGGAGGTGCGCAGCGACAGTGCTAACCACCACGCCACCGTGCCGCCTAGGGCTGACCATAAAACATAAAAAAGATCAAGAGAAAAAATCAAAACAAATCCCTAAATCCCTACTGAGTACAAGGGCAGTACTGAGTACAAGGGCAGTACTGAGTACAAGAGCAGTACAGGGTCAGTATAAAATACAGACAAGACAGAATACAGGGAATACTGAGTTGAAGGGCAATGCAGAGTACAAGCAGTACAGGGGCAGTATTGAGTACAGGCACAGTAGAGACCTCAGGGACAGCACAGAGAACAGACAGAGCAGACAGTATTTGGGCAGTACAAAGTGCAGGCATTACAGAGTATTGACAATACAAATTGCAGTCAGCACAAAGAACAGAGTCAGTACAGAGTACAGAGGCAGTACAGAACACAGGAAGTACCAAGTGTAGGCAGCATAGGAGCAGTATAGAGTGCAGAGAGCACAGCAGCAGTATAGAGTGCAAGGAGCACAGGAGCAGTAGAGTGCAGGGAGCACAAGAGCAGTAGAGTGCAGGGAGCACAGGAGCAGTATAGAGTACAGGGAGCACAGCAGCACTATGGAGTGCAGAGAGCACAGGAGCAGTATAGAGTGCAGGGAGCACAGGAGCAGTAGAGTGCAGGGAGCACAGGAGCAGTATAGAGTGCAGGGAGCACAGCAGCACTATGGAGTGCAGAGAGCACAGGAGCAGTGTAGAGTACAGGGAGCACAGCAGCAGTATAGAGTGCAGGGAGCACAGGAGCAGTATAGAGTGCAGGGAGCACAGGAGCAGTATAGAGTACAGGGAGCACAGCAGCAGTATAGAGTGCAGGGAGCACAAGAGCAGTAGAGTGCAGGGAGCACAAGAGCAGTAGAGTGCAGGGAGCACAGGAGCAGTATAGAGTACAGGGAGCACAACAGCAGTATAGAGTGCAGGGAGCACAACAGCAGTATAGAGTGCAGGGAGCACAGGAGAAGTATAGAGTGCAGGGAGCACAGGAGCAGTATAGAGTACAGGGAGCACAGGGGCTACATAGCATACTGACAAGTACAGACAGCACAGGACAAGGGAACAGTACAGACCACAGGTTTAACAGCTGAGTAGGGGGAGTGGGTCAGGCAGAAGAGACGTAGGAGAGGAAGGAGTGGCTGGAGTAGTTATTGCTGCACCTCCTACACAGAATGAGGTCACCCACCATACAATTCCATTACATCCATCCACCCTGGGAGTGTGAAGAGAACTCAATTCTGAATTCCATTAATATGTCTGGTGGAATGAAACACAGAAATAAATAGAATTTATGTTAAATTCATTTTCAGGGTATATTTCAAACCTAAGTACTCATCTGAATAGAATAACTTTTGATCCTTGTACACCATTTGATGAAAGTTTTTGTCTGTTATGCTCATTCATTCATTCATTCGTTCATTCATTCATTAGTTTCCTAATCCAGTTCAGGTTTGTGGAACACATAGAGAACACATAGCCTATACCAGAGCAGTCATAGGGTATAGGTGAGGGTACATCCTGGATGGGATGCTGGCCCATCACACAACACACACTATAGAGTCTATTAATATTTGCCACATAAGCTGCATGTGTTTGGAATATAAGGAAAAACCCAAAGCGCTCAGAGATCATTTACACAGGTACACAGGTACATACTTTACCAGAACACATACAATCCCTGCACAGTCTCTGTTTTATATATATCCACTTAAAGCTCCCACCACACTCAAATTTGAATATATGCAAGTGTGTGTACCCCTTAATTAGAGTAGGTTGTGTAATTATTAAGCTCCACTATGTGAATAATTAGCAGAACTACTGACAAAGTATAAATCTGTTCAATATGTTGTCAGTAGGGCCTATCAGGAAGGTGTGACACCATGTGGTAAAATTTCTGCCCACAAACTGGCAGCAGAAAGGACAAAATGTCAAGGCATCAGGCAGCTCGATTTTACTCAAAGGGGATCGGCCTGATGGAACAGTGACAAATGTCACGCTTCATGTCAGAGCAGATCAGGCGTCAAAGTGTGATGGCTTACGCAATGTCTGAACTTTATGGCTGATGAATCTTACGGCCCATTTCTTGGGTGGGGGAGGTGGTTGGCGTCAAAAACATTACCATACAGAGTGAAAACGCAGGAGGAAGGGTGGCGAGGAGGACTCCCGTTGGACGGAGTAGTCCCACACCAGGCTGCGCGCTAATTACACAGCAGCTCTCGAGAGCACTTGGAACGCGTGCATCGTTGAACTCGGCAGACAGGGCGGCGACGGTGCAGCGTGAGCCAAAACAGCGGCTCGTCGCGGGTTTTCATAACAGAGCGGACAGGGTGGCACGGATGTTGGTGTCTTCCCAAGCTGCGCTGTATGGCGGCACTGCAGCTGCCGTTGCTGAAATGTTTCTGACATCGTGTGGACAGTGCTGTAACTGCAGCCTGCTTCTGCCTAGGAGGGCACCGTCACCACACACAGCACGATAGGCCAGATAATCCCATCTGGAGTTCAGCCGCTTTTCTCCCAACCCCGTTCCTGCCTCTTTTTACAGAACTTCAGCCTGAAAAATCAGAGGGGCTTTAGAAAACAGCCAAACACTTGTTTCATAAATGATACCATTCTGAAAACCACATACATTTTTGTAGGACACGCCAACAAGCACGTTAGCGCGATGATGAAACGCTGCGTAAGACAGAGCCATTGTAGTGCTCCACACGAGCCTGACACCGATCCGCTGCTGCTGAGGATCCTGTGTACGCTGATTCTAGTGTAAGAGTCCTGAGTATGCATACATGATCTCTGAACATGTGTGCCTGGGGGGGTGTGTTTGCATGTGAGCCCTACCCCCCACCACCCACTCTCCCCATTACCATAGCCGTTGACATATTAAGATATTCTCAGGACAAAGACCAGTAGGACTCGTAGTCCAGCAGAGTGGGAGGGAGGCTGAGGCACAGCTAGCCCCCTCAGCAGAGATGCTCCATTCACGGAGCTGCAGGACAACGACAACCATCTCCTTCAGAAATTATTTACGCCCACCCCCCCAACACATGCACATACAGACACGTGAGCGCGCGCAGAAGCACGCGCGAACACACACGCGCACAGCTTTTAAACTCCTCAGTGTACTCTGACCGATGAACAACAGCGCTGAATAAATAAGTAAGTGAAAAAAATAAATAAATAAATCGATAGACAGATAGATAAGCAGGAGGGGCTGCCGAGCGAGACGCTCCTGAACAGCACACAGTCTCAGGTGGAGTTCCCCTCCAGCCGGTTGGCCTCGCCAGCGCCAATCTAAATCCATTTATGGCATTAAATTAGATTATGCCTGCTTCTAAGGCCCTGCACTGCAAAGCTTGAAATGACCTGATTTAGACAAGTATTGACTCTGGTTCGCAATGCTGACTTTCACACAGGTTAATGCTGCATAATAACTTGGGATAATTCGCAGCGGGCCCAATCTGCCAGAGCCCTCGGTGGGGACCGCGCGGAAGCATCGTCATAAATATGGATAACCCTTTTGACCCGTACTTATTAGGCATTATGTATTCCATCTTATGTGCTTCCTTCGCTCCTGCGCTGTAGGAATAAGGTCATCACAGTAAACGTTCGCACCTCAGCGTCGTAAACATGAACATGCTATTCCAGTCGCGCAAAGCCAAGTCACCTTAACCATATACGGGGAACCAAAAACCCTCTTTTACAGCTCAGACTGAACTTCAGTGGGAGGGGCCCTTTCACGTTACCCTTTCACCTCAGATGTTTGCACATCTGTGGCACGTGTGCGCAATGTTCAGAAACGCCGATAAACACTTCACACGCCCCAGAGCGCCATAATGGATCAAACAATAAAGGCAAATTTCATTGGCCATCAAATGTGTGCAATATTTTTTTCTAAATTCCTTTTTTATTAGGGAGTTTATAACCGGACAATTGACCCAGCCAATTACAATTTATTCTTGGTGCCAAAAAAATAAATAAATAAATAAATAAATAAAAATAAACAAAGAGCTTAGAAGATCAGGAGCGCTGAATGTGTGAGTAGTTTGCACACTCACAGAGAAATAACAGCAGGATTTAATATAACAATTACACCAAGTACAGTGTGTGGTGTTAAATTACAGACTTAGCGGATTAAACACGTTTAATAAAATGTAACAAGTAAACAACCATTATAGAATTTCTCTTTTGGATTCTGACATATTTTGTTCTGCATTATAATATGATGTGACACCCTAAAAAAAGTTGAATGTTTATTACGGGAGTTTACCTCAGCATTAGGCAATCGCTTGCAAGGCACCTGGTGGTAAATGGGCTCACTGGAGCCTGTTTCCATATATTTTCACCAGAACATTTCACAACAGTAGGAGAGCAGTGCTCTGTTCTGGAGAAGTCGGTGAAGATTTTCAGTCAACCAGGTGATGTTGCCTGAAAGTTGAGTCCTGGCAATTTTTCTTTTCTTTTCAGTTCTATCTTCTCTGTACAATAACATACACGTTTTGGAATACAGATGGTCCGAGAGGGGAGTGAAAGAAGCCATAAATGCAAAAGTGGAAAATCCTTCCCTTAATGAAGGCAGAGGTGTCAGGCATAATCTGTCTCCTGTCTTGCATACTGCCCTTTCAACTATCACTGCACGTCACCTGGGAGGCCAAACCTAATGACCCACTGTGTGCTTATGAGGCATTTTTCAGCTGACAAGCCTACAGGAAACCACCATGGTGGATACATTTTGGGATGCCCTAACCAACAGACTGGAGAAGCAAATTGGATGATGCGAAATGTACCAAACTAAAAACTAAAGAAGTCCGGTTGCCATGACTCAACTTAAGACAATCTGTACTGGCAAGACACAACCAATGACAAACCCAATCAAAGGCCCATAAAATTTCCTCAGTAACAAATTTTCAGCAACTTCTTTCATTTATTCATTTAGCAGATGCTTTTACCCAAAGTGACTTACAACATTTCAGATGCATATTAAAATGAGCGAACGCTAAGTGTCTTGCTCAAGGACGCACCTGTTGGCTGGGCTTCGAACCAGGAGGCTTCTGCATCCCGGCCTGATGTTCTACCCATTGAACCACCAAGCCATTTGTTTACACACATTATTCCATTTGCTAATACTGAGAAAGTTAAAACTGTACTGTCTGAAAAAAGTTGGAAAAGCCGTGAGACAACATAGTCAGACCTGTTTTGTTCTGTTAACGTACAAATAAAATAATTATGGAAGTGCATACCCTGAGTGTCTCCTGCTGTGTGTTTCTACATACCCATCCCTTTCACTAGGCTTTGTGTTTATGGCCACACAGTGACATTTTTAGGATGTAAGGGGAAACAGACAGAATGAGTGAGTGAACATGTGTGAAGAAGAGAAGTTCTAAGCACATAACCGACTGGTTTTCTGGATCCAGGAGGAGCACAGAATAAAAATTTATGGGCCTCCATGTCAACCCCCCCCCCCCCCCCACACACACACACACACACACACACACACACATGCCATAAATCCACATCAGCACAAATGCTACATACTGTGACGTCCCAGTCACATAAGAGGCAGGCACTGGAGGTTCACGCTCCTCCTGGAGGAAGGGCGGCCTGTTTATAAGGTGTGAGGCGTGGAGAAGGAGCACGGCACCTCCTCAAGCGGCGTGCCATCCCTCAGTGGCTCCATGTCAGACCCAGCTTTCTGCACCCGGCTGCTAATGACACTCTAATAGCTGTGTCCAATAAGGAGGCTGTGACATATTAGCACAGTTACAGTGCTATGGTTATTTAACAGCAGCACAGAAAGGCATTCACATTTTAAACGCCTCTTAATTGCCCGCTCTGGCGCCTGACGTGAATTTGAAAGCAGAAGTCGGTGAAAACTCGGATTTGCATGCTCTTTAAAAGGCAGGACTGTTTCAAACCGGGGGGGGGCACATTAGGGAAAATGGAGGGCACGCAGTGTCATAGCTATCACCAAACATGAGAACCCTCAAAGAACTTGATTATAGTGGACGGCCAGTCGAGTCACCTCTAAATCAGCGTGTACGTGGGCTGCGTATTTCAAAGGCAGCCGTAAAGCCCACAGTTAAGGGGCCAGAGTGCATTAGGAGATAATGTATTAAAGCTCCCTCTACTGGTCAAAGCAGCAATGCACTGCAAGAAAAGAAGAAAATCTTTGTTATACATAATCAGCTAGCTTTTCACAGAACACAAGCTAAATCACTTAACGGTATTTGACATTGTCCTTTTTATTACACATCCAGTAAGAAAGACAAAGGACTTTGGCATTTAAGGTTTGCATTATCAGTAAAACATAATAGAACACCAGTTTTCAAGTACAGGCTATTTTTTTCCAAATGATTAATAAATAAGTACGGTAAATCCCATGCACATGTAAAGCATTATGCAGCAAAATGCAAGTTAATAAATAATATACAGTAAATGCCAAATTTTTCACGTTTTCTACTAAACACCCAGAACAAATGTGTAATGCACATGATGTCAAAGTGGATTAATGGCTGGACATTTTATCACTTTTTCAATTACAGTTTGCCATGTTCTAACTCTAAAAAGGAGCACGAGAGTTCTGTAATCCAAACAAAACAGTGCAGGGTAAGGCTAGAGCCAGGCTGTGAGCTGCTGAAGACATGGCGTCCCTTCAAGCATTGGTGAAGCTGCAGCCTCACAAACAGGCCACGTCGCTGTAGTCTTTGCTGATGTCTCAGAGGAGGGGAGTAGGGCACACAGCGGCTAAAAGTGACGGGACGTCCGGCAGGGATGACTCTCTAGAGGACTTTGTTCATCTCCCAATGGGGCTCACATACTCCAACTGCTAAGCCCTAGAGGGATATGGGCTGATCGTACATGCTGCCTGGCCCATCGCCGTCCATGTCCCCAGCTGGCCAACAGGCTCCCTTGGCGGTCAGTCAGGCACACACACACACGTGTGCGCACACCTACAGCCGTCACTACAAAGTGGAACGGGGGCGGTATTTTGCCGTCTAATTTCCGCAGAGGCCATCGCAGAACACACTGCCGTGTTGTGTTTATTTCTGGCACAAAGGAACAGTGAGACGTCTCTCAAGCAATCCATTTTAATACGGCTCTTACATTACAGCCGTGGCACCAGGACTGATCCGTTTGTTTCTTTTGCCCGTTTTTGGTCATACGCCCACAGACAGAGACCCACATCTGCCATGTGAGTAGAGCCAGTAACTTGTCTGATTAGCATTAGTACACCCCCTTTCAAGTATCCATAATGTTATCTGTCAGGTCTATATATACCCTGTTAAAACAGAATATTCATTCCTGTAACGAAGCTGTTTCTATGCTAGAATCTAAATTTGAACTTTTGGCCTAACATCTCTTGTTAAATATATTTTAAATGTATTTTTGTTTCATTTTGTTACTGGTTACAAAACCACTGCTCTAACATGAAAGAGCCAAATGCTCACCAAGCACAGGGAGAACATACAATCTCCACGCACATAGACCCGAGGTGCGAATCGAACTCCAGGCCTGGAAGTGCAAGGCAACAGTGCTAACTACCACGTCAGCATGCAGCCAACTATATTTCATTTCCCAGATAAAAGTTTTAAAGGTCCACAAAAAAAAAGTAAGGGTAAGACAAACCGCCACGAACCTACACTTTTTATTTATACACAATAGATTAGACAGACTCTTTTAAATACCCATAAAAGTTACCTTTCTCATTTCACTGAATGTCTGAGAGTGAGTGAACTGCTGCATGTAGAAATGGTACCGTACTCTATTATTTTGGACAAATTAAAGGAGGTGAACTGACATGCCCAGAGTAGTAGATCCATATTGCCAGAGCTGGCCCTGACCAATTTAGTGCCCTAAGCAAGATTTTTGCTGGTGCCCCTTACATTGCAACCAATTCCACCACCAATTGCTATGTTCATACCCAGTGGTGCCCCTACAGATGGCACTCCTAGCATTTGCCAAAATATGGTCTATGCCCAGGGCCGGCTCTGCTTATGGCTGTAACAGACAGAAACTACCAGAAGGGTGGAGCCACATTGCCCTAGAGTGGACAAACATGCCCAGAAAGGTCAGAGCATACAGACATTCCCAGAGAGGTAGCGCCATACTGCCATATCATGAAGAGTCACACCCAGAGAGGCAGAGCCATATTGCCCTAGAGCAGACAAACATGCCCATACTGACAGAAGCTTGTTCCCACTCCCAATAGACAAGCACCCACTGAGCTGGGTTCTCTCACCTTCGACACAGGAGGGCTGCGCTCGTGTGGTGCCGGCCACCTGGCCCGGGAAGCAGGAGCACTTGACCGTCTGCGAGCGCTCCTCAATCTTGTTCTTGTTGCAGCAGCGATGAATGGCAACCACCTCACAGGTGCCCTGCTTCACCTGGTAATCAGCTGAAGAAAAGAGAAAGAAAGCGGGGTAAGATAAAGCAAGAAAAGAGGAAGCTGCAACCACAGAGCGTGCTTGAGTGGAGGCTGACGAAAACCACATATGAACGTGATGATACTCATGAGCTTACGAACTGCTATCAATAAAAGTTGACAACATACTAGCATGGCTCTGGAAGAAAGAAATGAAGCCGACATCCCAAACCCAGCAGGAGACCACACAGAGCAGAAATAATTGAGCGGGACTGTTAAACATGAACAGGAGGGACTAGGGAACAACGCTGAAGCACTGGCAGCTGAATCGCAGCTTTGGCCCACAATACATAAAGGCTGTTCTGGTGCAGCATCTTCTGAGCCTGCCCTCACGTGTCTGCATGTGCATTTTCAGTCAGCCACTCCGGGACTGACTTCGAATCCGTTTTTACCCAGGAGTCTTAGGGCCTGGCATCTGGATCCTTTCATGTCGCTGTTGTTGCACTGAGCAGCTCATACCCTCACAGCTGAGACGTGATCAGGCTGCTGCAGTGTTGACATTCCCGCTGTCTGCCGCCCAGTGAAAGGGAAAGAGGAGGGCAAGGAGGAGGAAGAGGAAGACTGATATGGGAGCCATTTTCTTTGCTCTCTGCCAAGCTGCTATGATAATCCCATGCGTAGTCCCTCCATCCATCCTTTTTTAACATCCTCACGGCTCACAATGTCACAGCCTCCCCAGGGGGCGCGAAGCGCTGCTGGATGAGCCCACAATCCTGTCTCCCCCCAGGCGTTTAAATAAAAAGGGCCCGCATCTCTGCCAGGTTACTGTTTACACAGGGACGAGCACCCGCGCGAATGTCACCCCACCTTCACCTGCGGACTGCAGAGGAGGCACAGGAGCGAAGCCCGGCAGCTTTGTGCGGCCGAGGACACAATTCTTGGTCACAGGCATGCTACAGTTTCCACGGCGATGGAATTGAAATGTAGAATAAACACCCCTTCACACTGACCCGCTACTGATTCACACATAGGGCTTCAATACATGTGGCCAGAAGTGGTGGCTTCCTTTTGCTTCAGTTTGAGAGATTATCACCCACTCAAGATATAGAATATTACTTGTCCATCAGTACATTTTGGACTTTGCTGTTTTTGTATTTCGCCTCTGTTCATTCAAAAGTCTGTCTCTGTTGACACGTGCCCATAATATACCAACATAACTTCATGCATTCATTTGCTCAAGTATTAAATGTTGTACACAGATAGAAAAAGCAGCTAATTTTTAAATCAAATCATCCCAAAATTCTACTGTGAATAGAGTGTACAATAGTTCCTCTATTTCTATACATTTAATTCAATTTAACTGTTTCCTATTCTAGGTACGTACAAATTTGTAAAAAAAAAAAAATGCATGAAAATATTAAAATTCAAAACTTAAAAAATGTATGTAAAACACACACGTTTTGTTGCAAGCCATTGGCAGAGCTTCCTAAAACATGGAAGGTAAACAAGAGGCAAGAATAACTGCACCCCAGTTACTGCAGCATCAAATCTTTTTAAATAGGACACCAAAATCTCATTTCCAGTGTCGAAGCAATTCTTAATGTGCTGGCTTGCTGCCAGACTTCTGTCATTTGATTGTAAGAAAACCTGAGGAACATCTCACATCACTTTCAAAGCGCTGAGCAGGGAAGCAGTGCCCGCAGTGTATCATGTGACCACGAGGGCCCCCACATGGGAGCCCAGCACAGCACGAGGACGCAAGCGGGCAGCACGACCCATGGGAGGCCACACGCCTTGCGGCCACAAGCCGACAGACCAAAGCACCACACATTCTGGCGACATAATGAGGTCACGGGGGACAGGAGCCTTTTCAACAGGCGGGTCTGCAGAGGAGCAGGACCCGAAATCCTGCTCCTGCCCAGCCTACGATGCGGCCTGCCCGCTGACAGCCAGTCGCATTTAATTGCTGTGCCTGCCGCTGCTCGCCAGCGCCTCTGGTGTCTGGTCGCATGCATAATACAGGGGCATATGTGAATATTCACCGCCAGAGCCATGGGGCCGCAAGCAACATCACTGCAGGGAGAAAACACATTTAAGCTGTGTGGTGACAAATACATGGACAACTGAGGGGAGAAAAAAACCTTCCATAGTTCAACTATTTTCTACTAGCCTTTACAGGAAAAGTAACAAAGTGATCTGTGTCTCCAGGTTACCATTACCATATCCAGGCCTGCTGAACATAACAGCAAATGGAGCAGCACTCTGGTTCCTGTGAAATTTGCTTCTGTGTGACTCATTATAGATGCTCTCTTTGGCAAAGCTGCCAATGTAGCAGACAGGAGTCCCTCTCTAATGTGTCCCATTATGTCCTGAAAATATTCCCATTATGTAAAGCAAGCCTCTCTCTATAAGTTACCCAGCCAATTGTTTAGCTATATTACAATTAACTTTGTTGAGACTGGCAGAAAGATTGCTTTGGGTATGGTATTTGCTTTGGGACAGCTGGGGTACAGAATATTGCCTTGTTCAGCATTATGCAATATAGCATATCAATTCTTCACCTGAAGAATAACTGGAAATTTGTTAACACTGACTGGTGTTATGGCTTAGGTCTAACACTTTAATGCCTTCAGCATCCATCCATCCTTTTTCCACACTTGTTCAGGGTTGTGGGGGGACTGCAGCCTATCCCACATAGCTTTAGGCAGAAGGCAGGGGACACTCAGGATGGAGTGCCCACCCATTGCAGCACTTCAGTGCCTCCAACAGAAAATGCAAAATGAGTTATAATGATTTTATGGAGGTTGCACACTTTAACTATGCAAAATGGCCAAACACGTTTCTGAAATAAGGACTGTCCTGAGAGGTTTCCCATACCTTGTTCACAAGCTAAGCTGCTATCCCTTATTGATAATTACTCATGTAGGTGACACTCTGAAAATGGCCAGTGGAATCACAACTAAATGCTAAAACCTTTCCCAGACCTCTACTCAAATAAAACAAGGTACAGGAATAAACGTTTTATCTGGATTAACAGACCCAGACTTCAAAACAAATGGGAATTTAAAATATAACTAAAATCATCAATATATATAATAAACTACATTTCGCCAGACTAGTGGAACATATGGGTAGCTTCCACAGGCCAACAAAAAGAAGCAGACAAAATATTGTGACATTAAACAGAACCATGTCGTCCTTTTGTCAATACCTGACTGACGAATCTGATTTAAACATCAAATATTTACTCTTGCCAAATCAATGGGCAGCAGCTCTTGGGCACTCTGAAGAAATATGGCACAGCAGCAAAGTTAACTTAAGCTCCTGTCATGAACCATAACCTCATGGCTTTCACGTTTCATTAAAAACAAGCAAACAGGTCATAGTTCAAATCAGTAAGAGGTGAAAGGTGAATCACAGTTTCAAAGTCTGCAACAGGAAGTTCATTTGTTGTAAAATGTGCTCTGCATTAGTCATTTCAAAGCAGAGGACTGTGGTCATTAGGAGAGGGAATTTCTCCATTTAAAAGAACATGTTCACATGATGGGACCTTCTCCTCAGCCCACCAACGAACCTGTCATCTTATGTATTCTAAGATAAAATTGCATTTGTACATAACCAGGCACTGTCTTCTCTCTTTATATCCTGAAGAGCAGTACTTGATAACAGTGTCATTTAAAATTAAACCTTATCATTACTGAAAACTCTTACTAATTCATCTCCACAGCATTAAAGAGTGTCTGTCCATTTGCCTGCTGCCCTGTCATACTCCGAACATGTCCCCGTCAAAATTCTCCATCTCCAGAATCATTGTCTTTCCTGAGAGCCATCTTTCAGGGTCACACCATCGTGATTTGTTATGGCCCCATCAGCTGTGTGTTTGTAAACCCAAAAGGTCACCTACACACACAAGCGTGCAGTAATGCAAGGGTGACCTTTGCAGCCTGCTCACCTACACACAAACCAGCAGCAAAGCACCCACTAGTTGGCATCAGTCACCAACTCCTAGGGGAAGACTGTGGTACTCCATATGAAACTGTAAACCACATCTGGTAACAATGCTCACTTTTACCTCTCCAGACACAAGCACTGAGAGGGATAAGGTGAGCTCCACAAACTGCAGAACTGCCTTTATCAAATCAACCGTATACCTGTCTCTATACACAAGCACAGGGAGCATTAACAGCCCATCGTAACTAATGCTTAAATGATATATTGTGTAAAAATGTGCGCCTGTCATTAAACTGGTATTTTATATGACATTTTTATGTCATTGTGCTAAGAGAATAGTCTTTTAAATAAACAATAACACAATACTTATTAATTGTTTGATACTTTAATGAAAAACACATACATACATGAATGTTTTGTGAAAAGGCTGCATGACACTCTTTAAACCACACAACTATACACGTGTTTGACTGCACACATAAGGAAGCTCGTGTCCGCATTCCCGCCCCCAGGAACTGTCAGTCAAAGGTCACCTTCAGATAAGAGGTGGCTCTCTGGGCTTTGTGGGCCCGGCTGAGGTGCCTGTAGAGGACAGGATGAGGCTGAGTGGAGAAATCAGTAAGTGCCCAATCAGAAAGTGCGTGAGGCACACAGATCATCACGGCTTGCAGCACAACCACCCGCAGCTGGTTATGCCCAAGGACCGCTGGGCAAACCTCGCTTTGCACACAGTTTTATGCCAAGTACAAACTTCTGCACTTCCATATTAATACAACATTCTGATTTCTTGATCAGTGGAAGAACTGAAGAACTCCTCTGGCAAAGTACCATACACTAGGAGCCTTTTCATCACCAGCCTTGTTATTTATACATTTTTCTGCTCACTGTAACAATGTCAGTTTCCTTTATATAAACACCACCCTCGCTGTGTGGCTGCTTATGCCCCACACACACCACCCTCGCTGTATGGCTGCTTATGCCCCACACACACCACCCTCGCTGTATGGCTGCTTATGCCCCACACACACCACCCTTGGTGTATGGCTACTTATGCCCCACACACACCACCCTTCCTGTATGGCTGCTTATTCCTCACACTGCAGTGCTTCAAACAGAAGCCTGTCAGGGCCTACTGAGGACAGTAGTGTCAGACAGGCTTTCTGACACCTCCTCACCCCACAGCTCTGCAGAGTCTCTCGCTGATCAGGAGTCCCTCTGACACAGGCCCTAAAGCACCAAGCATCACAAATCACTTTGAGTCGCCTGTGATCTCTGTCCTGCCTGCTGTTCATATGTGTACACTCAGAGATGCAGAGGATTCATGACCTGGTAACAGCACGCAAGTCCCATAAGTAAACACAAATGGATCTGTTTATTATTTATATCTTCACATTTTTTTAAGAAAAAATTTCTTTTCAGTTTTAATACATCTGTATACATAATAAACAGATGGGCTCACCGCAGGATGCAAAAGTTATATTTAAAGCGTAAGAAGTCATCTGTACAGTATTCGGAAAGATTTTTGGTGTACTAGAGCCACCTTGTGGTGACAAGTACCATTATATGGCGTAATTTAAAAACCGTAAGAAAAAAAGATGCACATAAAAAATCGCTAACAAGAAAAATCCAGTCACAAAAAAGCATTAGAGTTTGCTCTTTGTACATAGTCAAAAAAATGCACAAGTTTTTTTCAATAACATCTAAGGCGACAGTCGAGGCCGCTCATATTGACCGCTGTGACGCGTCACCGCAGCAGCATCGTTCTGATGGCGCGTGCTCACCTCGCCCTGACTTTTCAGGATGCACGAGGCGGTAATTCACAGCAGCCTAATATGCGACAGCGTCCCAACGTCCCGTCCTTACCGGCAAAGAGAAAGAGAAAAATCCCCACACACAACTGAAAGGCAGCGGCATTTCAGTGCCACGGGAGGGCACCTCGTTCAGCCGTGAAAAACAAAAGAGAATAATTAGGAGAAAAACGCGGACATCAGGAAAGATGTCACGCTGTATAAATGATTCAGCAAAAAGAGCTATCGTCTGACCTCTCGGTACCCTAAATTATTTATTAGCGATGGTCACTCCGTTGCTACAAGTGAAGTAGAGCTCATGAATAATGTAAATCGGGATTAGCTCGTGGGTGTCAATTAGCGAGAAGCTCCAGACTTTGTTTTAGCCCAAACTGTGTATTTTTCAAGTAGAGGTGACAATTTGTGGGAGAGCGCAGTAGGCGGATGTGAAGCTTATTACTCGATTACTGAAAGTCATACATATTAATGGCCGTATGACTGGGCGGTCCAGTTTTCTTCAGCAGGACACCTCATTACAACGCTCTATTAGGGAAGGAAAATGTGCATGGATTTAACACCCCTTTGCTGCATCGCCGTGCGGCACCTTACATATAACTGCCTGGCACCGTTACATTACAGAAGTAGGGAAACATCTGGCGGAATCCAGACCCACAATAGCGGCGAACGAGTCGTTCTGTGCTCCTCTGACGATACGCCCGGCAATTATTCAGTTCACATTCGCTGACTGCTCGCCAGCTGTTATCCCGGGAGTTTGGGAGTCCACCGGTGCGTTTTAAGTCAGGCTGGCCCTCCACCTTGCTGAATACAATTGAATGCCTACCCACCTGAAGCCAAAAGAACGTCCTCTTCAGATCAACGCATGTCCGACGAGAGACCTTGCCAGCTAACAAATAGATCTTTCATCTCCAGAGCAAATACTCAATACACTGTATAAAATATACAGACAGGAAACAAGGCCCTGTTCTTGGCCAGCCTCATCAATGGTGATATGTTTCTTCATTAATGATAAAGCCAAGAGGAGCACTAAGGGAGAACAGTTGTCACAAGTGTCTCTGTATGACCCTAATGAGCCTCTGGGGGGAAAGGGGGGGCGGCGACCAGCAGAAAAATGGCTCACCGGTCTGTCCTCGTGAGACACGGTTACCGGTGTGAGCCAGGCGGCAGCACAGTGCCATCACGCACAGCAGGAGGACAGCCCGCTGCGAGCACTCTGTCCGTCCCCACACCTTCATCCTGAGGAAGAGTGAGGAAGAGACAACCGTCACACAAGCCCCTCACAGCAACCCAAATGATGTTCCTGACAGAACCCAAAGCTGGTGTTTGCCAAGGACAAAGAAACAAAATGAGAGGGGAACAGAGCAAGAAAGTCAAAAGAGGGCAGTCAGTGGGTGTTGAACTTTCTACTGCAAAAAATGAGCTAGAAAGGGCTAATGTTAGAGAGAGAGAGTTTTGTGTGTATGCGTGTGTGTGTGAGAACATAATCACAAGCACTATCCACAGACTATTCCCTGAGGGAACAATAAGGTCCGATATGACAATGTGGAAGATAACCCTTAACATTTAAAGGTCGCATTTACCGATTAGTGACAACACAAAGCAAAATCTAGGGAAGGAATCAATGATCATAGTCATAAGGCACTAAAGTTAAACTGGAATTTCATAACTGGACAATACAGAAGGAATTCTACAAACTGTACTTAAATTGAAAGACGCATGCAGAGCCATTTTCGTGCACTTTGTTGAACAATAAGCAATTGGCTGGATTCAAAGCAATCGGCTGGATTGTACACAAATGTATGCGACGTGATAGATTTGGTATAGTTAGCTTGCAAGTCCCTCTCCTCTGGCCACTATCAAATGGTCAGGTCACAGAGTCAGAAGATCATTTTCATAGCTCAAGGCACACAAACGTGGCTATAAACACCCCTGGGAGGAGCCAAGAATAGACGTTTCCATTGCCACCCCACAAATTCAACTCAGCACGAGTTGAGTAACACACTAACATCGCCGTACAACAGATCAAAAGCCTATTCCTTTTTGATCACTGGCCTATAGTAGGGCAAGGCTAGCGGGCAGTTCCTACCTTTCAGTCATCTCTCTGTTGCTCCGTTAAATCCCTTCCAGCTCAGTGCTGGCACTCTGTCTGCTGGACGAATCGACTGTCATGGCTTATGCATGGAGCTGGGGGTACGGGACCTGCAAAAGACAAAAAAAGTCCTTTTCAGACAGCCAGCATGCCTGTGCAGCCCATCACAACAGAGGACCAGCCCTTCCCAGCACTGCAAATGTTCCGTTCTCCCCAGAAGGCCGTCGCGGCTGTGATCTGGGCCAGTACGGCCACCTATTTCTTAGCAACAGGGCCCAAGGCTGAGGAATGTGAGGCTCTCCAGCCACTTAGTGGAATTCGGCTGTCACCACAGCATCAAGACTCTACCCTTCTCTGCCGACCCCAAAACGCAACGCGATCATCCTGCAACATCAAAAGTTTATGAGCAGGCAAACTCTAGCAAGGGGAGTCGGAGAGCCTCACACAGACACACAGAAGCTCTTTCTCGCTCTCTCTCTCTCCCTCTCTTACACACACATGCACAAGCTCCATGGGGTCTCATTTGGAGTAATTGTCACAGGTAGCCATCTCCCCACGGCCAAGCCACTGGGCAAACAGTGTGGAAAACAAGCTACGGATTTATTTCCCAACCTTAGAGTGCTGACCGGGGGGGCTCACCTGGGAGATGCACAAATGCAAACAGCTCGCGAACTGAGCACACACTGGTCAGAAATTTCACATACTCTCCCTCCACTCATTGCACAAGGATTTCTGTGCCTGAGGGACAGACTTTTCATTTGGGTTTACTTGTTTCAGCAGACACATCGGCAGACTTTTGGACTTTTGTGGTTTTTCTTGGTCATTGTTATTTATTTTACAAAAAATATACTGTATAATCAATTACATGAACAAACTGACAATACGGAATAATATCTGACCTCACTACATTGATTTAATGTGAACTGTACTTACAAAAACAATGAAGAATCACAAAAACATCTGTTGAGTCAGAAAACATCATTACACAATTCCCCAGAATGCACTGATCATGCCAGTTCCTTGTTATGATGGGAAATTTATGACTATGCTCACATTAATGTCCATAACACATTTCAGCTTCATGCACTTCAACACTCAGTCCAACCATTAATAAATGTTTTCATTTTGTTACTGGTTTGTTACTTAAACATATAATTCATATTTCAATAACATTTTGCTCTGAAAGCATTTTCCCCTCCTCTGCTAAATGACATAATTTTCACACTACTTGGCAGAGTACAAGTAATCAATACCATAAATACAGATTTCACTGACTGAGCATTGTGTGCTGCCTCAACGCCCTCTGGTGGTGTGATATTTACCATTCTTGAACACCGTCTTTCAACTACATTCTCATTATAAACCATCTCTAAAATAACTCGTTTTAAAACAATGGATAGTCATAATACTTCAAATCATTTAAATCAAATGCCAAATTTTCCACCAAGGCCGCTGATTTTTTACATTCTATTGTCGTTTTTCATACTTAAAATTTTTGGAATTTCTCTGACTTGCAGTGCTTCTTTAATTCCGTTTCTGCCTCGACTAGAATTCTTTTGATGTATCCAATTTAGACATAGACCTACTGAAAACTACAAAAATATAACTAACCATTTTTGATATTGTTTGTTGTAATTCTATTTCTTAAGATATTCACACTCTCTAATACAGAGCCTTGCAAAACTGTTCTCACACAAAAATACACACACACCGCACACCTCCTTAGTGTTTGTCCTGTTTTTCTGCATTAAAACAAGAAATTAAAATGGATTTCTTTGGGGGGGGGGTGTACTATTTGACTGACAACATGCTTATGACTTTGAAGGTGCAAAACATTTTTCATTATGACACAAATAATAATTTGCTGTAATGCAGAAAAACAGTATAAACACCAAGGGGGGGTGGTGGTGAATACTTTTGAAAGTCACTGCTAGTTCGAATGTTTCTGTATGTTTAATATCCTGTAACTGCCATGATAATCAGGCCCATGTGTCCATTCTTCATTGCGCATTTTAAATCTGTTATTGTCCATTTTGCTGAACAATGTAGTTCTGTTGTAAATGGTTCTGTACTTAACTATGCTGGACTAATGGAGCTAAAAAAAAAATTTAACATAAGGTGAATAAGAAACTCCTGTGAGCATAGGGTATAAAAACACCTGGCTGAAAGGTGGATAATCAAATGACCATATAGATTGACAGTGCACTAACACAGCAATCCTCAGGACTGATGCACAGACAGACAGAGAGAGGGACAGAGACATAGACAGGAGGACTGCAAGACAGACAGATATAGAAAGAGAGAAAGCTTAGCTTTGTGTCTTCAACATCTACAGCAGCTGTAGATGGTAATCAGCTGAAGACAAGGTAAATCTGTATCCAGTTCTCAGAAATTTCCAGGATAGGGAATTTGAAATTCCCATCCCATCAACACTAGCCGACTCCTTTTAATGATCTTCTAATAATCAGTCTTAGACTTTCTCCCTTCATCACTTGAATTTACTTAAGTATATTGCGGACATTTAAAATAAGTTTTGCATTGCAGGGGAGAACAAGCTTTATCTGTAGGCTGAAGAAAAGTATATTTCAAACTGTTTGTTATTTTGGATTACCAGTAAATACAAGCTGACTGTCATACTGAAGATCCAGTTAAGTACCTTGTTAAGTGCTAACATTTCTCAGAGTGGAACTTTTGACCTTAAGCTCACAGAAGCCCTGTTTCTGTATCATCTAAAACACAAAGTGTATCTTGGGTCTAAGAACTGGGACCAGGAAAAAAAATGCAGTGAAATTAACAGAGCAACCATGATGGCGATGTTTACAGTAAATCTGACCAGTACTGCCCATCTGACCTCACCATCACCATCCACATGAACTCAGAGCCCCACCCCTTGATCTCATCAGCCCTACCCCCCTGACCTCATCAGCTCTACACATCCAGTAACACTGTCCTCTAAGGGCTATTCCCTGAATTCGCCACCAAAGATGTTCTTTATTCCTACCCCCTTGTGGGTTGCCTTCTTTTGCTTCCAACCTTCCATCTCAGTCAAGGCACTTTCCCCAGTGGGTTTAACACTCATTTCTATAACGCGTAGCCTAAATAAACCTAACTGAACTCCAGCTCCACCGAGTGCTCCAACTCATCCGTCTCTGGGCGGGAACAGGCAGCGGGCGGCATGAGGCAGGCTTACACCTGAACAAGAGCAGAGACGTCCTGAGCGACCACCTGTTTATCACTTGGGGGGTGTCATAGAGAGCCTCCACCAGTTTCAGAGAACATGCCTGGTGCAGAGCTTCAAGACAAATGCATGCTGGGATAAGAGGTAACCCAAGCATTATCATCATGTTACACAGCCAAAAATGTGCATTAACAAAAGGAAATAAATGGAGATGCAATTTATAATGTTTCAATGCGCATAATTAACTCATAATTTAAAACAGTAAAACATAATTATTCGAAACAAATATTTGAGGAATACATTATCCTCAATGTGTTTGTTTTGTTGTTTCCAGAACATACATTTACATTTTAATTCATTTGGCAAACGCTTTTATCCAAAGCGACTTACATTTCACATACGGGTTACAATGAGCCAGCACTGGGTGTCTTGCTGAAGGACACACTTGGTGGCTGGGCTTCAAACCAGGAGACTTCTGCATCCCAGCCTGATGTTCTACCCATTGAGCCACAAGGCCGCTTAGAAGGATATAAAATAATAATATCCCCATTCTTTTCTAGATTTCAGACTTTTACAGTATGCCTGGATTTCTGAACAGCAGCTGAAACTGCTGAGAATGGTATTTAATGGCTGACCAAAGCACTTGACAGTTTATATTTGCAGATGAATATTTAAGCCCCTCCCTGCTGCTCAGGCTGGTTGGTGAGGATGCCCTTTAGATATTACTGATAATAGCATTCCAATTTCCAGACTCCTGCCTCAACTGAACAAATTTTTGCATCCCGTGGAGACTAATGTACACATGAAATAAAGCAATCTTCTCGTACCGGAACACCAAATCAGTTCTGCCAATGGAAATGCCCATCAAAAGCAGTGCTGCTTCACGATACAGTCACTGCAAAACCACTTTACATTATAGTAATTGGAAAAACATTTAAATAAAAAAATACATGTTTCGAACAATGAGAATATTGCTTAAATACAAAACTGACTGAAGTGATCTCACTCCCTGAAAGCAGTAATCAAACTCAAGGCACTTTAAAGAAAAATCTCAATATAGTGTGAATCTCTGTTGAACATAACAATTATATAATGTAAAACGCGTTATGTTATAAATACAAGACAATAGACACACTGAAACACTTTACCTGCAAAAAATAAATTGTACATTACAGGAAAATGCTTTTAAAAAATGTTACCTATATCTGATTTTAGCAACCAAAGGTCATTATCGTTATGTGGTAAATGCAGTTTATCATGATCCTCACTTTAAGCAAATGTCCCACCCTAAATGTTGCATATATGTACTGTGCAGGCATAAGCTGCCCCTAACGCGCAGCACGTGTCACGGACTCATGTAGGAACGTGTGTGTTTTTCTGCTTTGGGGCAACTCTATAATGAAAGACGCCACATAGGCCTTAAAATTAATTGAATTAAGCATTGAATGGGCACGATATAATTTGTTGAATTTTTAAATTATTATTTTTATGATAAATACTGGTTTCATCAAAAATTTCCATTGCACATTTATGCAGTAATTAAAATAGCTCTTCATATATTTTTGTCCCTTGTTATAAAGCTATATCCTTTATGTCCTTTAAACACTGACAAATTTGAAGTTATTTTTACCTCTCAGCAAACTAAAACCAATTAAGCATATACACAAATTTTTTACAGGTGAAGATTAATATGCGTCTCTTTCATTTAAACAATTTTACTTTTACCAGAAGGTAGTCATCTTTTTACACTCCTAAACCATATGGTGCAAAATCAACATTGAAAAAATAACATTTTTTGTACAAAAGGTTAAATAAAACAGTTCGTATTTAAAAAAAAAAAAAAAAAGTAACTGAGATTATCTAATACGTAGGTTAAGACCTCAGTACTAAGTTACAGTACTTACTGAGTTAAGGCACGTTTTCAATAAAATTTGAAGCAGTATAGCTATTAAAGCCATCCCATTTACGTGTGTAGTAGGACACGCATCTTCTGCTTAAAATGTAAATCCGTTGCTGACTGAGAGACAAATCTTTATTAGTTCTAAACAAAAGGACAGTAATCAGCCTTTATCCTTGCACTGCATCTTATGACTGCGAAAGTTCAAGTCAGCGTAGTAAGGTTATTACAATGTCAGCTTCATGGGTTATTTCGTCTGAATAATGACGACATTGTAGAGAAGATATAGTCTACAATGACCCCTAGTGGACACTCATGTTAGACTCAGTTCAGTATTTTCACGACATTTTTAAATAAATTGATTGCATTAACCAACTTTTTAATTCTTAGTTTAAAATTACTATAAAAGAAACAATAATTCACTTTTTCATATAGGTTAATTATAATTGTTTTGAACAAATACAGCATTCAGACATCTTGATAAATTCATGTTTAATGTGTGAACAACAAAAACTCATTTAAAATATGAATAACTTAAAAACCTGTAGAAATTATGAGATTCAAGTTTCGCCTAATCAGAGAAAACAATTTTTAAAACTTCTTAACACCACAACTGGTGAAGGTGAAAGGACAAATTAATCTCAAACCATAAATCATAAGTAACCACAGACAATGATGCCGTCAGGCTTTTCAATAAACCAACACCCTTACAGAAAAGTCAATTAAAATTCATGATCTCTCAGGCAGGGAGATCAATGGCAAGCACTTTGTAGAAACAATATCCCAAGCCTGTATTTCCAAGGTTTAGCCCTGTCCATTAGGAAACAAATAATCTCAGATGAAGGATATGCTATTTAGGGTTGTTGATTAGGTGTGTATTTGTATTGACTCACTCTGCTAGCCTTCTTTTTTTGTCCTGCCATTAAACAGCGCTTCCTCTCAGAAGATTTTACATTTTGTCCTTTCTCTCAGCTCAGCGCTTTCCAAAATACCCAGTAAGTGAAGCCGCAAAGACCAGTCTACTAGGGCGAACGCAGAAATTGCATAATGCAATTATGAAATTGAAGAAACAGAATCGCATGAATTTCTATTGCTAGTTCTGCTACTACTACCACTGTACCACTAAACTCAAACACAATTCATTGTGGAGTATTTGCCTTGTTTTGCCAGAGCTCCATTTCATAGAATCATAACCTTTTAAAAGATAGAGAAAAAGCTCCCAAAGGCTGTCTTACCTAGTTTTAGTGTAGGCTTCTCAAATTATGACTTGCTGAAAGTAAGCAGGCCCGACATGGAAATCAATATAATTACTAACATACCACTACTATCCAATCTTAAATGTGACGAATGTATTCAAACTTGTATCATCTCTGCGACCTTGTTAAACATCATTCGTTTGTAGATCATAAGCGAAGATAATGGTTTTTGAATCACCGCACGATAGTGGACCAACTCTGGACCTTGTGCAGCTTGATATAGCATGTTGATCACTTCCAGCCCCTCCAAGCAGCCCACTGCCGTACCACTGTAATTATATTTACGGCCTTGTGTGTCTAGCTCGCAGAATAGTTGATGTTGGAAAAGCTGATCGATTGCTCGTTTTACAGAGCCAGCTACAAACGTGTCAAAGCCGTCGATACCAAAATTCGTTTGTACCTCCCAGAGCATGACACCGTACTGCTTGATCCCACAGCGGCCGTCCTCATCTCTTAACATTGTTATCCCCGAGGGTAGCCTTCCAGAGCTGCTCCAAATCGCCCCGAGTGCTACTCTCAAGGGACTGCCTTGACACCCCTCAGGACAATGCTTTGGAGCCCTGATTCTGTTATGTTAGATAAAGTTCAGCACCTCCCAGCCTTGGTTTTTAGATGAATCTTCACTTATTGACAATCATAACCATGTCCATAAATTCCTACCTTTTAGAATAAAAAAATGCCTCACAGGTAAACACATTAGGATGTTAAATTAATAAATAGGTATATTATTAAGATACACATTATTGCCAACCTTTTTGGTTTTTAAAAAGAATGCAGTAACGTTTTTATATAAAGGAAACAGAATTTATCTAGGAAAACCTGGTCTTTGTTGCTGTCATAAATGTAGAATTGAGTATAGGCAATTTTTCCTTCATACGGTTAACTAAAGGTTACACTTCCTGACAGTTGCAGCTTATCACAATTCAGTGTATACACACACACACACACACACAAGATGCAAGTGCAAAAAGATAAGCCGACTGATATGATGACAAGCTACAATTAAAACAATAGATTCTCTATAAAAGCATTCTTCTGTTGTTCCTTTGTAAAAAGAAAAGCAATGTGAAAACCGATCTACTTTTTCAGCTCTCATCAGGCCTGAAGTGTTTCACCAAGGGCGTTCGTAAAAGCAAGATCAAAGAGAATTCTACATATGGAGGTGTACGCACTGTATAACGTTAACAAGAGAAGAGCAATTTCAGCGCTTGGAAATTAGTCTGAATTCAGATGAACAGCCATATGTGTATCTATGAAACAGTGTTTGTTATAATAAATGTGTACAAATTAATCTGATGATTCATTTAAACCTCTGTCAATAGGCAAAAATCTTACATTCTGTGTTAAAACATTATGTTAAATGACTGTAAAATATGACCAGCAATAATGATGTACACGTCAGTTAAATTGACAAAACATCTGAAGTCCACATGTTAAAAACAGGTTTTATACTTAAAAAAATAAATAAATAAAAAAAAAAAAACAGCACTCTTGTTTTACAAAGTACTAGCCCCAAACTGCAGGGGGACCTCTGAGTCAATCTGAAGTTTTAATCACATGGGAACTGCCCTTTTAACTTTTCCAGTCAGCTTTCTATACTACAGCCTTCACAAAAGCATGCTGGAAGAGGCATAAAAGAGGAATCGTTTGTAGGGAGGGGAAAGGCTTTGAGGCATTAGTTGAGAGGCATCACTTCACAAAGCAAAAGAGCAGCATGAGGTGGTGATGACTGTCTAGGGCCAGACAGATATGGTCATGGTGAACCATTTCATCACATGCAAGATATCCAGTCTCCATAGCTTGGGTTTGTGGTCTAATGTGAACGTATCATTCAGGAGGACATGGGATGAAACTACTAATGCAGACAAGATAACAGAGCCAATTGGTTTTGGGTAAGGGGTGTGTGTGTGTGTGTGTGTGTCAGGAGGCATGAAAACTTTCATGAACACTGATGGTCCACCCCACCACCGAACACGTTGTCAGAAATATGCACTGACTTTACAATCATTCAACCACAAAATTCATCCAACATGGGAAACAGAAACAGGGTACCATAAAGCATTCAACCACGGCAAGGCCAGGCTCCTGTGGTCAGTGTAGGTGAAGGTTGGGAAATTGGTTTTGGGTAAGGAGTGGTCAATAAAAATCATTAGCATGCAAATGGCAGACTGTGGTAAATTTGGGATAATATATGACCAGTAACAGAACACAATGGAGGGGGTGAAACAGTCAAATGCATTCTCAGATGTTGCAGGGAGAATCCTCATACTCATTCAAAGTGAAGCTCAAAGGCGGGCTATGACATCCACCCTTCTGCAATAGGCAAAGGGTCTGTGTGGAGGTGTTGTAGGAGGGGGTTTGAAAGTGGGTGTGTAATCTCTATAGGATTAGCTGCTCCTTTTGAGCTGAAATGCTCCCGTCAATAAGACTTAACTCTCTGGAACCTCTCAAATACTTGGGTCCTCTTATTCAAATCCTGGAATGTCGGATGAAACCAAATTTCACAGGTTTGTGTTACTTTCGGTGTCGAGTGGAAAAATAAAACAATTCCAATAATTTTAAAAACGAGCTTGACTGTGATTTAACGTACTTGCTGTTAGGGACTTAATGTTTATTTTAAAAAGTGCGAAATTTAATATCGCATTCCGACTCATAGTCATGCAAGTGACGATTCCTGCCGTAGGCTACGGTGATGTTAAGGACGGTATTATCATGCCTCCTGGTAACTTGCACTTTTTGTTTGGGTCAGTTTTTTTTTTTTTTTTTTTTTTTTGCGCTGCCCTAGTTAATTCTACACCTTTTTGGGTACAGAAAAGGGGAACTCCCTCCAAATCAGCGGATCGACAATGCGGACTACAACATAATCATTAAAAGACACATAACCAAACGTCCGTAACGCGTTTAAAGTATGACATACCTTTCCCCTCACTCTTCCATATGAAAATGTAGTTAACTGTCTGACCGATCTTCAAAGGCTGTCACAACTTTAATAAACAATAAAAAATTGCAAATTAAACTTTATACAGACATTCTCAACCACACAATTTTGGAATTCCTGTCCAATAACTAACAAAAAAAAAGTGCGTTTTACAGTTTAAGACGATGCGGGAATTACACTTTAAATTTCCCAACATTAAAAGGTTTTTCCCCCTAACACACTGCGAGTGAATCATACTCAAAAGAAAACATCCAATCTAAGATCAGTGAATTATATGTATAGTAAGAAATCCTTCTGATTTTGATCCTGCTAGTTGGCTCAAGCAATGACCGAGGTTGACCACCACCTCAGACAACCTTGCGTTATGATCAGCATATAAAAGTCGTCCATAAAGCCAATGTCTGAAGGACTGAACGAAACAGAAAATGTACCGTCTTACCTGAACTAACAACAATTGATGAGGTCCTAATTCATGCCAGCACAGTTTAATCTTTTTTTTCCCCAGATTCACAGACCTTGGCTACTTTCCCGTCACTTTACAGATTCTAATTTCCGAAGTCAAGAAAATTTCCAAATGCGTGCATCGCGCAGAGACCGTTCCGTGCGGACTTCTTGCCTGGTTCGCTTAAAGCGGGTACCGCCGCAATGGAGCGACTTGTGGTATCTTTATTTAGAAGTTCATACCATTCACAACCCAGTAATTTTACAGAGACTCGTTACACATAGGCATCAAGATAAGAAGGTCACGTCTGCATCCACATGAAATAAAATCGCACAAAGCGAATAATCCATGCGTACGTATTGCAGACGCTGTAGTTAAGGTCCGAGCAAGTTTACGATTTTAATTAATGTCAGGTAAGCAATCTCTTGTCCCGCTCTCATTCGCCACCCCACTAAGCGTTAGAGAAAATCTGAGTGATGGTGATGCTTAAAATGATAGTTGCGATCACCTCACTCCTCCCCAGCTGCAATCGATTTGACAAGAGAATTGCAAGCCTGCCCTCCTATTCTAAACACGTGCAATGCTCCCGCCCACGTGCCATAATTCTAGTCTGCCCAGTGATGTCATAGTTTACAAGCGTTAAAGTGATCAGGCTGGGTTAATGTCGCAATGTAACGCTTTAAGACTTTTCAAATGTTTTGAAATGCATTTTTTTTCTACCGTCAGTACTTTGCATATCGCGTAAGTGAAGCACACGACACTGTGGGGTTGTAATTACCTATCTAAGTTTATAGGCATGAAGGCATGAAGACGTGACAAATTACAGATCTAAATTAAAAGACGACTGTATATTAAATTTAAGTCTCCAATATTAACTGTACGTTGCCTCACAACAGTCAAACGGAAACAAGTCAATACATGCATATACGAATAGCAAAGTGATGTGTGATTACAATCAAGTATTTACAAGACGTTCTGACCTTTTCATATAAAATACGATTATATAAGTATTCCGATATTAAATGTGGCAGGATTGTTATTGTGTGGTAGCCTGAATAACATATTTATGTTTTGTGGTAACTACTGTCCATCCAACGAAAAGATGTTGCAGCCACAGAGCTGTAACATTAGCTCAGGTGTACTACATAATTTAACAGAACTCCACTTCACGGGTATGACCTCAGTCCCGCAAAAAGCTTTCACCATTACAGTGAAACTTATTAAACTAACCATCTGTTCTATCCACACCTCTTTCATTAGGGATCCACTCAGGAAATTAAGATAGGTACCTTAATGCTGGGGATGACACGCTCGTTTAAAAGAGACTATTCCGTTTTTTAAGTAGTGTACGTACATTAAATTGATCTGAAATTGTGATGGCCATCGTTAACCGGTACTGAAGAAAGTAGAGTAGTAGGTTGGAGGAGTTAGTGATGTTCATACAGCAAAATGTGATCAGAAGAATAATATTCAGACACCAACTTAAACGTGTGCATCATTTTAGTCATTTTTAACTTTAGAGTCAAACAGATTCACCAATACTCTATGCTTAACAAGACGACGGGAAACACGCAGGGAAAGTCATTAGGCTTTCGCTTTTAGCGAACAATTTTCGTAATAAAGCATTTACAGGTTACTCAAATAACCATGAATGGGAATCCCCAGCAAAGAGGTTGTACTCTCAAAAGGTCTCGTCGCTTGATTTATTTTCACCAATGAACACATCTGCCTTTGGCTGATTTTTATGGAATCAAGTATTAATCACAAATAACCTTGTGAAAGTCCATTTAGGACTTTTTATGTTTTGTTTTGGCAGCACCATCATCTAGGCTAGCTGCTATATACACATTTACTCGGAAAACAATCTTCAGGGAAAAATGCACCTCATCTCTCACTTTCAGAACAAGCCAGAACAGCGAGCATCAAACAGCCATATAGTGGTGAGTTATCTATGTGTCTATGGGCCTTGGGAAAGGCATGCTCGAAATTGGAAATACGTCTCCAGAAAGTCTGCACCCACAAAATATGATTTAAAAAACAGGCAGAGGTCGGAAACTGCTTGGAACCGCCATAATTTAGCCGTGATAAAATGCACCTGCCCGAGAACAAAAATCTGATGACAGCTAGTAATGCATTTATCTATTAAATATAGTCACCTGAAATACTGGACAGATTGTATTTGAGGGTGCAAACGTGTTTGCCTTTTATAATGTTACTGCGAGTTTCTGTCCTGTTTTTGCAGAAAAAACGTACCTTGATTGTGTGTAACTTGAACGATGAATCGCCACATTTGTAAATGGATGGAATGAGCAAGTCTGTTTTTAAATGTTTAAATATGTTAGTCTTTGCTGAGTACCAAGATGACAAATGACGGACTGTGCAGCTCTCAGCACCATGGACAAGGTTAGCAGAATCCTCTTCTTTTGTGTTGCAGCCGTCATGACAGTACATAGAACTGAAACCAGATGTTCTTCCTTATGAATTTCCGTATTAGTTGCGTTACACTGTACAACTAATCAAATATTCAAAGTCAAGAGATTAGGTCAATTACCTTTACTGATGTAGCTCACGTCCAATCTCACATTTTAATTAAACTGTACGTTTTATTTTCACACACATTACTACCTGTCAAGGACAGGTTGCTCTGGGCTAGTTGTGTGGCTAATTTACAAACCTCGTGCCCCATTCTTTATGTGAGTAAACACGCATGGTCCTTTTTCAAAACGAAAGCAGCTGGTGCCTTAGTTAAAAGTTAATCCAATTAACGTGTATAATGGTGGCAAATACATTCCATTTGAAGTTGTGTATATAAAATTAATGCGAGTTTCTTCATTGCTTGCATCTTACATGATGAAAAAACTGTCAGATTTCTATCCAGTATTTACAGTATATGCTATTTTACAGAAACCACTGACCTCATTTTTCTTCCTCTTACTCATTCTGATATACTTTAACCCTTTTTCAGAATTTTAAATTAGAACTTATTGTGAATTTGTGGCTCTCATGTTAAAATGCATTACATATATTTATTATTTTTGAGGATGATCTTTGATTTTGATGACACCATTTGGTCTTTCTTAACATCTATCAGTGATGTTGTATTGACATAATTTTTTTTTGTCCTGATCTGATGGTAACAATAACTGACAGAAAAGTTATCTATTGAAGAACTTGAAAAATTTGAATAATAGATGTGTTATATACCTGATTGCCTTCACAGCAGCTACAACACTCTGTAACTATGACTTCAGAGAAAGTATTATAGATTATAACTGGTCATGCCCCAAAGAATATTCGTTTTTTCATCCAATCAATATTTCCACTCTTCCATTGGAAATACACCCACCAAAAGTAAAGGCTTTCTGACTGTGGACGATTCTTGTTAAGTGGTGGGTAAAATGAGCTTCAACTGATTTATTCAGCACAGTGGTGAGAAATATTTTCTTTATATTATAATTTAGTTCACACCCTGATGATGAATAACATAATGGATCTTGTGCATAAAGACAAAGGGGTACAGACAAGCTGAAAGGTGGATGTTGAAGAACAAGTCAAATCTCAGTTTAGGACCAGGACAAAAGGGGGAAAAAAACAACAGGAAATTTTATATGCTGCAGCGTGGAATGGAAATCCCTGAGACATCTTTCAGAAGGTCATATAATAGACATGGAAAACCGTCATACACAAGAATGCTTACTACTGTCAAAATACCTTTATTTATCCCCAAGTATGAAAAAGCATAATGTGATCACCATTGGTCTCAACTCTCAAAAAAATATCAGTTCAACCTTGTAATTGCCAAAAACCAGAGGCCTATAATACTAATAGGTTATAAATTTATTCAGGGGAACCTTACCATGTGTCATTAAACCTTACCAGATTCCATTTTATGATAATGACTCAATTTTAGCAACTGAATTCAAAGTTGATCTGGTATATTAGTTTCCTAGTTATACAATGTTCATTGCAACTAATGGAGGAAATATAAAGCAATCCTTAATAATTGGAATTTATTTTAATGTTGGACTTTATTTACTTAACAAAGTCACAGAAGGAAGCCCACACTAGAATACAGTGAGAGGAACATTCAAGATGACAAGAAATCATCCATTTTACTTAGTGAATTACTTTCATTATCAACTACGTGAGTAAGAACACAATGTTTTTCTGGGCCATAATTCATGTTCTATAGGCACTAGCAGGAGGCTGAGATGAAACTTACTGCAACTGGTCCGCCAAAGTTTATCACCACAGCACAGAGGATGGCTGGTCCCTGCTTCTGTGCCAGTAACAAACTACCCATGCGTTTAGTCATGCCCTCATTCATCTAGTGAGGCACAAGCAAACCCAGTCTCATCCATTTCCGTCCTCTCCAAACACACGGCAAGAAAAGGGTAACACTGCTGTTTGCCTCTTCCCCCACCACCCAAAGCACGGATCCTTTGCAGTGAAATCCAGCATATTCGGCCTGACTCATATTCGCCCCCTAGCTGGTGGGTTTGGTACACGCAGTGTGGCATCAAGATGGGAAAGGTAATCTGTGAGAGCACCCCGCGTCGTACATACGAGCATGGAACGTGGGCACTTACACATGCACTTTCCGACCAATAATGAAAATAAATGTGAACAGTAGCAAAGCAGGTTGATGACCAAGATGACAGACTCGTGCAGTTCACATGTAGTCTGAAATAATTCATATTCTAAGTGTATTGTATTAGAATTTGTATTTACATTTTTTTCTATTATAAGAAATTACAAAAATTGAGCTGCATTAAATTAATGATAAAATCACTAATTGATTTTTTTCCTCTCAATTACAGCTTTATACAACAAGGGTTTCAAGTTAACACAAGGTGGCTATGATGTACAATTAATTTCTAATTTAAATATAATAGTATTCTTATAACTACGAAAGAAATCAGTAATCAAAAAATTCATACATATATTTTCAACATCAGTCTACACATTTCCCTAATCTTCCATGAACTGGTTTTGCAAACGTCGCATTGAAGCAGAGTTTTAAAATATAAAGCATGTCTAATGTTGCACTGCCATCTTGTGGATCGTTTATTCCAGTGCACTCCAAATTTCAGATCCTTCATTTTGAAGTCGCAGAGATTTATAGCTGTGACCGGCCGTGACCCAAACTTCTGCCCCTTTCATCTAAAGCACTTCTTTCTGGGTGGCATGCAAGACAAAACTGCAAGAATAAAAATATAAGTAAGCAGATGTTTAGAAAAGGCCACTGGAAATACTTCTCATTTTTTTGAATAACGGGCAAGTTTGTTAGCATTGGTCAAAATGGGCAGTTTTCTTTCCTATAATAAATTTCCTGAGTACCATTTTTTAGAACTGCGTGTGTACAAATAAATTGGTCAAAATAACATTTCTATTTGTGCTGCAACTTGTTCATGCATCAACACTGATCCATATGAATATATTGCAGTACATTGTATTACATTAATTAAACATCATCAGTGAATAACCAACATCACCGACAGTAGTTGGGAAATTCAAACTAACAAATTTAGATTGTTTTCTTATGTTTTGCAGATAAAAATATAAATCGAGTCATCATTAGAAAGCAAAAGTCACACTTCAGTGGCAACATTTTTATTCAAAATTTACCAACATTAAAATTCGATTCTTGTATTCGCTGTCCCGTGGCATTGCAAACTCTAAACTGTACTTGCATAATACTACTCAACACACAATACTGCGTTTGCATTATAAAAAAATATATATGTGAAAACACTCTGCTGTATGTGGAAATAAAACCGTAAAAATGTGCAAAATGCATCACAACTGGTTATGCATATCTAACTATAACAGAAGATATTTGTCTTCACATCAAAAAATAAAAGGCCTAGAACACAATAAAAGTATATGCTATTATAATGAAGTTACTTTTAAAAGATGATAGTTTTAATACTATTTAAATACAACGGTCTGTTACATTGTCATCAAATATAAAAAAAAAAAATCTAACCTAGAAGTCATAATCTGTATATGGTGCCAACACTTTATAAATAAGGGATTCTGGCTACAAAAAAAATAAATTAGGAACAATGTCAGTGAAGACTATGATCAGACGTCCATTATTTCCTCTTATGTACTAACATTCTAAGACTCTATCGAGTTGACAATCATTCTTGTAAACATCCGGCGCTAAAACATACGTAAGCCCTAAAAAGTATTACAGTATGCTTCAAATATACAGTCATAAAATCGCTATGGCATTATCCCCATGACGACTAGCACACCATACGACCACAGGAGTGTGGACATGGCTGTGAGGACAGATGGCTTATCAACACGAGCCTGCCAGATTCATCAGCAGCACCGAATATTCTCAACACGTGTCACTGGAGAGCGAGATCATATGGAGAAAGCGATAAGCATTGCAGGCCAGCACTTTGGCGCTGTAAAGACACGGGCCTCTGTAACTGGTGTGAGGCCACAGCCTCGAGGCTTCTCTGTCTCTCTAAAGAACCTAATAGGAGGGTTTTTGCAGTACAATGTTTGCATTACCTTTCAAACCCACATACTTTCTTCTGCATATGCATATACCCCCACATGCATGCACGCGCGCACATGCACTAGAGCTCATCGCGGCAGGTCATGCGAGGCTTTCGAGGCCACTTTGGGTGGTGCTGGATGTACTCCACGGCCTGGAGCACCAGGCGCATGAACTCCTCCACGTCAAACGAGTAATTAGTGAACTTGGGGTGATCCCCAAGCGTGGGATGGTGACCCTGACGAGGTGGGAAAGGAGAAACGGCTTTTTCAATTTCACATCTCAGACAAAACTGCTCCGGTCGATGTCTGGACAAGCACTGGTTTGGCACACTCAAGTGTACATGTAACATATAAAAAGGGCTGGACACACAGTATACAATGAGCAGTTACCTTTAGTTTGTGTGTGAAAAGCAGGAGTTCACATGAAGACATTTCACTGGGATGCACATTCACAGACAGATTATTTAAATCATATATACAGGTAGTCTGACCAGCTACCCAATTGGCTGAACAGATGCACATATACAGGTACTCTTATAGATACAACTGTTACATACAGATAAAGTGCATGAAAGTACAAAAATTTCAACACTGGAACAAACTCACAGCACGTACTGATGCATAGACAGGTGTGGTCACGGACAAATGCAGGGAACAATAATGAGAGGGGTGAACACTGACACACAGGTACGAATGTATGACAGGCCTATAAAAGTGTTAGCACAACTGTGCATGGGGGCAAAGATGCAAGCCTGCATGCTCATAGACACAGGTGTGTATAAAGAAAAGGTGCAACGCAGGTAGATGCAGGCAATCGAATATTTGTGTGTTTGTGTGTGTGTGTGTGTGTGTGTGAGAGAGTGAGAGAGAGAAGGGGTTCTTGGTTCGAGGGCCTGTCGGGTTTCCCCACCTTGTCTTGAGGAACTACTTTGTCCCTTTTCTGCCAAGTCACGTAATGTATTCCACGCAAGCGAGCCAGATCTCGATAGCAGCTTTCATCCTGACAGTTATATCTGCAGAAAACAGGGCCAGACAGTTTATCTTCCGTTCTCAGCTGCAAATGGCACAGAGCCCGTAACATCCTGCCGTGATGAATGGCTCTTTAATTACACAGTATTTCATTGTCACGGCACACAGCCAAGACTGATCTTGCACAGATACGATACAACCCCCCCCAACCCCCACTCCCCACAGTATCACCAGACAACAAGTGGAGACAGGCACAACACGATACCCACACTAACAGACAGACAGACAGACAGACAGACAGACAGACAAGTCCATCATCGGAGACCAGCGAGGGGCACCCCATATCTGATACAGGGGCAGGTGAGAGGGAGGGGTAAGTTCACATACAGCTCAAAAATCACCGCCCAATCGGGGAGGAAGAGCAGATGCGTCAGCCCCGCCCCATGCATTCCAATGAAGATGTCCGAGTTGTGGGTTGTTCGGAGCTGCTCCAAGAAAGGAACATCTCTGGGGAGGGAAAAAACGGCCCCCTTTCATTTTAGTATAACGTCTCCCAATTTTTTTTGCCATGTGCTCTGACATATACCCGCAAACTAGAGAAAATGTCACACGACACATAATGTACTCACTTGTATTTATAATCCACCATCTTGACCTCCAATAAGGGAACTGTCTTCAAAGCCCTGATAAGCTGTAACAGGGTCCATTATACCATGATTAATGAATATTACACCCTGACACAATGAAACATGTAGGCAGGTAGCAGATTATTGTAAGTAAGAATTCACTCGCACATTCTCCAAACCAGGTTTGTGTGTGTGTGTGTGTGTGTGTGTGTGTGTGTGTGTGTGTGTGTGTGTGTGTGTGTGTGTGTGTGTGTGTGTGTTAGAGGGGGTAACCTATGTAATACTTGCCTCTTCCTGGTTTAAGATTTTGCGATATTCTGTGCTCCGTGAAAGTAATGTGACACGAATTCTCCCATCCTGAGACAAAAGCAAAAACTATTGTGAGAAGGTCATAGCTGAGGGTTTATTACAGGAGAAACTGATTTTATACATCTACTGTCCTGTTACCAAATCCTCTTCTCCTCTGATGGGTCAAGATAAAATCATATACAAATGGCAAATAAAAAAGGAACTTAACAAACCAGTTTCAAAAAAAGCTATGCACCTAAAGTTGTATACATACAATGCCATTTAAGACCAAAGGACACTTACAAGCCACTCTAGTTTTGTTAAGTTATAGATTTACAGTATATCTGAGGGGAAAAATTTCTCTTACTGGAAAAAAAACTATAGTTCAGTACAAAGCTTACGAAAAACATGCAAAAAAATCTTTACAACTGGCTGACTTAAACAGATCTTTAATACATTTCTGCCATCTAGTGGCAAAATGCTTCATTGAACCGTACACTACGAGTTTCCGGGTTTTTGCTGATAAAAACTGAAGATTTTGTCCGCATCCTGTAGCAGACAACCTACATCTTGAACGACATGTAAAATTACAGCAACATGTCTGCTGTGTGAAAGGAAGACAAGCTGTAATACCTGTAACATACTAATAATATCGGAAGTCAGAGGTCTTATGAAGACCTAATGGTCCCAGCCATGTAAAGATCTAGCAACCACACATATAAACCCTTTGTGGGAGTTCTGAGCCATTTGGCATTTAAACCAAATATCAATTCTGGCTTTTACAGCCCCATGGAACTCTAAAAATCTAGAAAAATAACAGTTTAATGTTGTGTATCATGGTGTGCCCTTTAAAGGGTTAACAGTGACTATCAGTGCTTACAGACTCTGCTAATGTATACAGAGCACATTAGGAGAGAAGCTGCAAAGCCATAACAGACCAACAGCGGCACCTACCAGTGGACCCTGCTGCAGAATGTGCAGGCGATGCAGCACATGCTGGGAGAAGGCTCTGAACATTCCCTCACTTTGGCAGTACGAGATCTACAGTTCCAACAAGACCAACAGATGGCGCAGTGGTTAAGGAATTGTAATTAAATTGGAGGAAGAACCTAAAGAGAGCCATTCTACCACAGTTAAGCAACAAGAAAGTCTATCGTGTGCATTATCCATAACAGTGTACAGAAATGGTATGGTTGCACTCTGCAGTGATAATGTAAATACAGGTGTCTGAACACAGGTGCAGGTCAGACAACAGCAGTCAGGGAGCACCACATCACCATCTGCTGTAATAAGTCAACAAAATCTTCCCAGGGCTATAAGTAATGAACACTATCAATGAAAATAACTGTGTTTCATTAGATAGTTTTTACTTCCATTATGGGATACTGCAAATGGTTTTGTTATGCATATAATTAGTGTTGTTTAAAGGAAAACATCACTCTTTATAAGTTAATGCCACCAGCAATGATAAAGCAAATTCATACATTGAGAAAAGATGTATACTTCTGCAGCATGCCCAAAAATCTAGGTTGCAACAACACCCTTTAAAAATTAACATAACACACCCTTTACCATCCTTAAAAACATCAGGTACACAAAGCTGGGACAAAAGGGACTTACTAACGGAGTGTTGTAGAACAGCCCGTATCTCATTCGAGGAAGCAGCGAAAAAACTGCGTCCTTGAAGCACACCTGGGAACAAGAATCAGTTTCAGGAAGGTCCGATGAAGTTTTCAGTCAGGTAAGGAAGTCAAGGAAAACCGCGGTACGGATATCCTCACCCGCTTGGAATCATAAGTTTTCAGATGAATTATGTCATAGTCAGAAAAGGCTCTCCATGTTTCCTTGAACAGGTCGCCGTAACCATGTAAGCTCTGCAATCAAGCAAAACATAAAGTAAAAATAAAAAGTATCTTAAAATACCCTTCAGTTCAATTTCTGAGAAAAATTTAGGATCGGTTTAAAATAAAGCACTGGCGTTTGGCCAGTATGCTCCCCTCCCCCCCATTCAGTAGCACCATGTCAGGTGAAAGGCAGTGACTCTGACCAAACCAAGGAACCCCCCCCCCACCCCGTCAATTCTCTTCAAAGAGGTTGGAACAAAAGGCAGGATGAAGTTTCTCATAAATCACGCATTTCCTCACACTTCCTGAGCACTACTTCAGCTGCATGGGAATGGGGCCCGTCAACAGCACAAACTGGACTGGAACTCAGAAAACACTCGCATACCCCCCCCCCACCTCCGTCTGCTGCGGTCACATGACCTCAACAGCTGTCTCACAACCAGACGCAGTTACTCATCTGTACAGCTCAGCCTTCACTAAAATGATTTAACTAGCTTACTTAAGGGTATAACAAATATGAAGAATAAATCCACGTACTGTGACAGCTGACAAGCTCTGGCCCCGTTTTATTCATTTAAATCATGATACTATTTCCTCATGGATTACCCTTGTCTATTGTACGCATGCAGTTCAGCAGTCGCCCATTGCTGACCCCCAACAGCCTACACATGGAGCAGAACTCACGGTGTCCCACATGACGATGTTAACGTCTCTACTGAAGGAGTTGTTGAGGTGCTGTGAGATGTAGAGGTTGACAAAGTCACAGAAGTGGTGGTACATGTTAACTCCTGTGAAGAGCGAGAAGTTAGTCGCAAAGCCCTGCTCACTTCACAACTTTCCCCTTCTCCGGAGCAGCAAAGTCATCTACCTGCGTCTAGTTTCATGAATATGGTGGGCCTCTCAACAGTCTTGTCACACTGTCCATCGTTACTTGAGTTGAATTTAAGGCTGGTGTAAGTCTGCAGTTCAGCAAACCTTGATAAAAAAAACAACAGAGCACAAGTGTTTTTGGTAAATAGAATACAAACAACATGCCATTATTTCATTTCAGTGTTAAATATATGAGAAATTAAATTCCAGTATGTATTGCTACCCAGTAAGGTAATATCAGATAAATCATTACACTGTATGATACTATTACCCAATAAATAGAATACAGATAAAAAAATTTCATGTACATATTGCACACTTGGCAGGGCAAGAATGAATCATTTTCATAATATGCTAAACACTCCTTTCTCACCTTTTTATATGAACTGAACTGAGTAATAGAGTTATTATCTTGACGTTGGTGTATTTTTTACAACATCAGCCCATATTATCAAATTTCTGCTTGCTACTGAAACTTTTAGGGAGTGATAGTGAAAAATCCAATGCCAAAAAAAACACAGTGTGTGAGAGTTCAGGACTGATCGTTAGTGAAACCACAAGTGTTGATCAGCAGTCAGCGGCACTTAATTACCGAAGGTTGGTGTAGTACAACGTTAGTGTCGGCGTTAAGGTGAAAGTCAGTACGATATCATTAACTTTGCAGTGAGTATCAATGTATTATATCAGGTAGCATTAAGGACACACTCTTCAAGGGCAAATATTGGAACAAGTCCCAAAGTGCTGCAGTACTGATAAGACAGTTAACAACTGAGCCAACAAGGTAAACAGCAATATATGTAAGTAAACCAATTCAATAATTTCATTTATCTTAAGTCAACGAAAGGAACAAACCAATAAGTTACATTTGTAGCATTTGTGTAATTCAGTGTGTCCCTATCACAGTGTGCAAGTCTGTAAAGCGTGCATTTAAGTTTCAGTGTGGCAGTCACAGTGACAGTAGCACAGACCCCTGGACAGTAAACACGCACACTGCAGGCTGCATCTCACCACGACTGGAGGGGGCTTTTGTGTTGTCCCTCTGACCGAAGGCCATCAGAGTTGAGTTTACAACTCCCGCCAATCTGCCCCTCTCGCAGGAAGTCCTCCTTATACCTGGAAGGCATCACGTTCCATTAGCACAACTTCAAGGATCCTGCAACCATATTCATTCTGCAGAAGGTTCCCGGTTCAAATCCCAGCCCAGTTCAGCCCCTTGAGCAAGACACCCAGCGCTAGCTCACTGTAATCTGTATGTAAAATGTAAGTCGCTTTGGATAAAAGTGTCTGCCAAATGAATAAAATGTAAGATTTAAAATTTGAGAAGTCAAAATCCCACTAAGGAGCCGGCACACCGGTTTGCAGGAGTGTTTTGGTAAACTCAAAGTGCTGCTGACATGCATAGATTAATGGGGCACGCCAACAAGCATGCAAAGAAAAAACATTCTGTACTTTTCATGACCTTTGAGCTGTCTGAGGCACAGATGGCTACCAAGGAGGTGACAGGAGGCGTTATAACAGCTCGATTCCTTCAGAAGTGGCACTAAGCTACTGACAACCCCAGTTCCTCCACGAACCTGGCAGTCTGCATGTTGAGCAGAGCACACACTGACCTCTCGTGGTCTCTTTGCGGGTTTCGCAAGTCAATGTACAGGTTGGTCGCCCTGCAGTAACGCATGTGGCTGGTACATTTCAGCGAGGAGTCTCCCTGCCCAAGAGAACCACAATATTTTCTCGCATGAGCACAACACCCTGTAAAGCAAAACCAAGTATTATGTACTTTAATTAGGTACTCAACAAATAAACGTCAGGGAAAAAAAATCCGACACAAAAGACTGTGCTTTGCTTAAACCAAGTCGAACTCCTTCAGCATTCTCTGGTGGTTAAAGCCTACTGTAGCTGCTGCTGAGAATCAGGGGAGATCATGTGGAGCTCACAGGCTTTGAGGGTTTGCAAAGCATTCGCATTTCATTCCGGCGCTCTCTCACGTAGCCAAAATCAGCCTGCCTCCAAAACACATTCTGTGCAGCCTCCATGGAGCTGGCCCTGAGGGCAGGAACAGAGTGGGGGTCACAGTGGTCAGTCTCCGTAGTGTAACAGAAGGAGGTTCAAGTGACCCTAGTGAGGCTCAAACCCAGTCTGCCACAGCCCACTCAGTTGCCAAACAAGATCAATAGTCCACTGAACTGGAGACCAGAGTCCATCATTTGGGAGACTAATCAGATGCTTGTCCTGACTGGGGTTTTTTTTATTTATTTATTTATTATTATTTTTTTTTTTTAACCACAGCGGTACTTGCTTTCACTACATGTGACTAGTGAGTTTTATCAGAAGATCTGTAAAAAATCAGTGGCTAGAAAGTGATACAACACCCATCTGAGATAGTCTGAAAACACAACGAGTAACAGTCATACGCGACATCTCAATTCATTTTAGTCAGTGATAATCTGTTGTTCGGTGACTGTGACGTGTTCACCGTCCCAGTCGTGGCAGGGTGGCCAGGGACGCACCATCCTGTATCGACTCGGGAGCAGACAGGATAGCCAAACCGCTTCTCTGCGCTGCAGTTCTGCTCATAGCCCCAGCAGGCCGCCTTGTCCGCCAGTACATGCTGCCAGAAGAGAAACAAACTGAGCATTGAACTGAGAGGACAGAGAAGAACATTCCAGACCTCACTGTCGTGGGCCACACAAACTAACTGGACCTGAGACCATGGCACTCAGGTGACATAAGACAATACAACATATACATTGCATTACTCTCCACCATCATTTCTTTGTATGACACGGCACTTAAAAACAGCAAAACACTACAAGCTACCGTGCCAAGGAGTAACACGAAACCAGTTCAAAAAAATTATCTTACTTTGAATGGACAACGCGGGTCTTCTCCACACAGTTTTGCGATCTTCTTGTTATTGCGAAGAAAATACGGGATATGTTCATCTGGCAGAGAGAAACTGCTGTAGTTCAAGCATGGCCCGTCGCGCCTTTCCTGGGCGTCGTCCTCCGTGCAGACCACAGTGCAGGCAAAGACCGTTCCCAGTACTCCCAGCAGCAGCATAGTCAGTCGTGGAAAACCGCATGGGAAGGCTGTTCGAGATGCCAGCACTCATGAAGTTCTGTGAATCAACAACAAGGGGAGGGCACACTCCTTATAGCAGAAACGGAAAAGACATTAGGGATCAGAGTGGGAACCTGTTCACAGCAGATTTAAGCTGTACACTCCAGGTCTTGCAACAGGAAACGTTACTCGCCTCTTTCCTACCATTGTCTGGAATCAGGACTCAGTTAAGAGAACTTCAAATGCCAGGCGATCTTAACCCAAGACATCGTGCCTTAGTCTATATATAAACGTCACCCCTAATTTTCTAGTTAAAACCATTCAGAATGAAATTTTATTGCTAGGATAAAACTTTAAATACAATAACGTTTTGAATACTGCTGATTTGGAAAGGTACTACATACAAAAGCGATATAATTATTTCCTCGCATATCAACCATCAACAAATCCAGGACAATTTAAAAAGAGGACACAACTTATTCTCGTTTCTCGGGAAAGTCTCGTTTGTCTCAGTATGAATCATACAAGTTAACTATCAGTAACAAACCCACAAACCGCAATTCAGTACAAGTGCAACTGGTTTTAACTTATGTATAAAATCAGATTTTAGTAAATGAAGGGATATCGTTCAAACAAACCGTTATTACACACCTTCGACTGTTTTGAAATTTTTTTTTTTTTTTACATCCCCGTTATTCCGTTATCTATCTGTTTAAAAACATAAGGAAAAACTACAGTAAATAACACCAGAAGAGAAAAACTAGTGGAATTTTTATACCCAACAGTATTCAGCTGCATTAAAAAAAATAAAGAAGAAACCCAAAGCACTTGGTTATATTTGGTAACAGTATGTCAAACTAAAGCGATGGGACATAAATTTAACCCACCATCTGTTCTGTTGTAACAATGTAGACAGACTGCCAACATCGCACTATTACCAGTAAACACGTGGGGGGAACAAAAACCACAAGACAGGTAAATGCAACGAAACAAGAACTACATTTTTCAAAGCACAATTACACTGATAACATTCACAGCAATTCTCGTTGTATAAGCCTGTACTTACTGAAAAACTAAAGACGAACGGTGGAGTCAGTCGCCATAACACCGGAAACTATTCACCGGCATGCAAAATATTACTGGACACAAGGTGGCGCTGTGCACCCAACAAACCAATTAATTACACTGAATTTGTATTTTTATGCTACTATTGTACAACATTCAGTTCGAATTAAGAAAATATGCAAACATCCCATCTCCCATGTAAAGATTTTATCTTTTTTAAATGACACTTAATATATTACATTAATTTACAACTAAAAACAAACTACCTTGTAAACCAAAACTTTATTTGTACATATCAGACACCTTCTGTTTAATTTTGCTACATGATTCAACATCATAAAACTCACAGAAATGTTTAATATCTAAACCATAAAATACAGCAGAACTCCATTTTGTAATATTCACTTAGTCTTTTCAATATAGTTTGTATAACTTAAGAAATTTGTCTGTTTATATATGACATTACATTGAAAGGAAATGCCTTTTAGTGCAAACCGCAACCATTAAAAATCATACTAGCATGGTCAAATCAAAGAGAAAATTAATTTCCTAGAGTACGAGGATGAACGTGAACTCCTACAAAGCACCCGGAAAGATGTAGTGGATTCAGTTAACTTCTTCATGCCTGACTGATGTACATTCTGGGCTCATCCTCATTCATTAAAAAGGCACTTCAAAAAATGCCAGAAAATAAACATTGATTCCCATTCCTCTGCCTGTTGTCTTTGTGGTGATATGAACACTAAAGCTACAACCATGACAAAAAAGGCAGATTTTCTTTTTGGCCTTGTATGTGCCCAAAACTTGTACAGGCATCAGATCAGAAGCTGAGGTCCACCAAAATCTACACCTCCCTCTCTCCTTCCGTATAACTCAGTCTGCTGGAAATGCCGTCCCTCTGCCATCCTTCACCCATGCCAAACACTTAAAAATTCAAAATAGGGTGCTTAGAGGCTATCCACGAGTGCTCAAAAACTTTCTATGAAACAAAAGATGCTTTTCCTCAAAATAGTGCCTATTCCAAACAGTAGTATATGATTTATGTTCCCTAAATACTGTGCAGTTCTCCCATTCTGTAAAAATCAAGAACAAAATCTTAGAGCATGTTTTTATTTCAGAACACGTGGAACTTTGCTGATTCTCTGATTAGGAACAAAATAGCTATGGCCTTTCAGCTATGGACGAGAACACCTAAACTGCTTCCTCCATTTTTTTTTTTTTTTTTTTTTAAACACACACGGGACAGGTTATAAATTCCATTTAGCTGTAATGGTGTGGGGGTGTGATTGCAAAGCTTATTTCTGGTTCTTCAGAAGCTCATCGATCTGCGTTTTGTACATGTTCTTCACATCTTCCAGGTCCAGTCTCAGCTCCTCAGCTTCCTCTGCCTTTTCCCCGTACATCTGCAGGATCGTGTTGTGCCGCTGCTCAAGCTCCTGGAAGGACATGGAGTAAAAAGAAAAGCCTTTTGTAAAGCACCAACATCAGCACTCAGCCAGTGTCACAGCACCCTCAAAGCTCCAACATCAAACACTCCGTAACTAAGTGAGGTCAGCATCATGTGCAGACTGCCGTTTCCTGTCCTGACGATAAACAAGATTTTTGTGGGTGACGTCAAGGCACACTACAGGGCAAGGGGGGGGGGGGGGGGGCATGTTTGGCAATACCACAATTTGATAGG
>JABJVR010048474.1:42885-62085 GCA_025773905.1 Chitala chitala
AATACATTTTTTCTTTTTTTTTTTTTTTTTTTTTTTTTTTTTTTTTTTGTTTTTTTTTTTTTTTTTTTTTTTTATTTTTTTTTTTTGGTTTTGTTTTCTGCTCTTTTTTGGGTGGGGGGGGGGGGGGGGGGTCAATGTTAGCAAGTCCAACTATGTCTAGGCAATATGTACAGCACTTTTGAAGAACAATGAAGTCTGACTATATAATCACTGATGTTATGCACGGCCCATGTTGGCCAGTTACAATGATGACTTTCTTTTACACAAGGCAGTAAATGTTTATTGTAATGGATCTGTATGTGTTTTACATTCTACACAGGGAACTTAAAATACAAATCAGCTTAGCAAGCCACACTTGTGTACATATGTGAAGCGTAATGCCACATAAACCAAATGCTGACCCGTTCAGCTTGCAAACAAAGTGCATCTTTGTCTGTACTGGAGTTGAAACCCAGAATTAGTGTTGATTAAACTGACCCTTACCTTCAGCTGTGCTCTGAGTCTGGGAATATCCTTCACTTTGTCCTCCAACTCATCATTTTGACTGGTCATTCTGACCAGTTCCTCAGCCATTATGGAACGGGTCTTCTCCAAGTTTGAAATCTCGAGCTGGGAAGGTCAATTAGCTCCATTAGCTGATATACAACAATCCATTCTTCGCCTCTGTGCTCATTAAAAATTATACTAACATTCACAGTGAAAAACGGGCATTACAATCATAGAAAGCCAAGACTAGGTCTGCAACTCTTCATTGAAATCCACTAGAACTAGATCTACAGAACAAACTACTTAGTATTAACCTGCAGCTGAGCAATCTCTCCTTCTCTGAGCTTCAGCTGGGACTGCAAGCTCTCGAGGACACTGGAACCACCCCCGAGTCTTGCCACCTCATACAGGTTGCTCGCACTTGTCGACATGTGCATCGTACCAAACGGGTGATCCAGAACGTCTTCCTGTAGTGAAAGGTGAAACAATATAAACTGGATGCAAGGACGGCGAAGATAAACTCAACTTGACACTGTGTAATGACTAAAATTGAATACACTCACTTTCCTGCTATAATGTTTCAGGGATTATATTTTCACATTATAAATTGAAGGGGGCATTTAAAAGCACGTGGTGTATGAGACGGCCAGCAGTGCGAGGGAGCACGTACCTGAGAGAGAACTGAGCAGTGCAGCCCACTGCCATCACCCCCACTGATGGAGCTGGAGCGAGAGAGGGATGGCGTGGAGGTGGCAGGGGCCTCTGTCACAGAGAGCACCGGGGCTTTCCTCTCCTGCTCGATGTAGGACAACACCACCGATGTGAGGTGCATTACCAAGCACCATCACTCATTCTCATAGACAAATCTAGCTGAGTGGCGTGCTAACGCTAGCACAGGGACTCATCACGCCAGTTGTTCGTTGAACTAATAATAAAACGAAAGAAACTTTTTTGAGTTCTGTGGTTCTACATGAGCAAATGGACCATACCCGTTCTTTTAGTGCTTCTTGGACCAAATAGCATTTCTTCTTCTCTTGTTCTACCTTCATTTTCTCCATCTCCAGCTGGTTGGAGAGGAGCAGCTGAGGAAGAACACACAGGAATTAGTCAGTCAGCGGGATCCTTGCACCAAGACCTCAGCTGAGCCGCTGGACTGTGGACTCACCCTCTCCTTCCTCGCCTCCTCCAACGCCCGTGTGTGCTCCACCCGTAGGTTCTCCAGCTCCACACGCTCCCTAAGGAGAGGCAATGTGCTGGTTAACCAGAGATACAGAACCTAGTGGAGCCTACTCATTTCCTCATTCATTTCAAATCGCTGACTTCTGCATCAGTTCTCCACTGAGCCCAGAAGAGAAGTAGTTAACTGCTTTTCAGAGAGGACCATGAAGAACTGTTACATGTTTCCAGTGAGACCATGTAGATTACTGGTGATGACAGCTGAGACCGTATTACATGAGGAATCGCTCCAGCTCCCTGTCCAAACGCTTCCTAGACCACAGTGGCCACACTCCAAAACATCCACGCTACCTGCTGCTGTCATCTTCCAGCTTTTCCCGTCGGGACTTCTCTACATCCAGCTGGCCCTGGACACGCCCCTTCTCTTGCCTCAGCAGGGAATTTTGGGACTCCAGCGAGGCCAGCTGAGCTTTGACAACCAACAGTTCCTCGGCTGCCGAGCGCTCCTTCTCTACGGCAACGGCCAGCTGAGCCTGTGCCTCGGCTACTCCGCAAGGGCCGGATTTGGAGAGAGAGAGAGGGCGAAGGTCAGCTACAGGCAACCCCATGCAGACACGAGCCTGAACACCTGTGCTCATCTTCCATCAAATCCACACGCACAAGGTCGCATCTGCGCCCTCACCGAGTCGGTCCGAGATGTTTTTCTCCAGTTTCTCCCACGATGCCGTCTGGCCCCCAAGAGTGGCCTGCAGATTCTCAATCTGTCTCAGCAGAGGCCGTGTTGCCGAGGTAACGCTCTGACTCAGCTCCTGGTTTCGAGTCTCTGCCCCCTGGAGTCTCTGCATAGGGCACAAACATAGCAGCTGTGTGTGAGAATGTGACAGTAATGGCGGTGATGCACTAACAGAGCAGGACACTGCAGAGCACAGTGCACAATCAGACAGCGGCCATACGCAGGCCTGCTCCAACTACAGTTATAGATACAGGGGTGTCACTGCTTGTGACATCACTGATACCTGCTGCAGTTCGCTGATCTCCTGTCGTAAGAAGTCTTCTTTCCTGGCCTGCTGCTGTTCAGCCCGCTGAAGCGCTAGTCTGAGATCTGCCACCTAGAGCCAGGTAAGATGGTAGAAGAGATAAAATACCAAGTGCCAACATATACAAGAAAAAAATAAAAAGTGGAAAGTGGTGGGTACAGTTCTCCACACCTGATTGGCCAGCGCCTCCTGCTGGGCACGTGCCTCTTCCTTGACCTTCTCCAGCGCCAGGCTCAGCTGCTCTTTAGCCTGTACCTCCCGACTCAGCGCTGCCTCCTGGGCCTCGCTGTCCTTGCTGGCGTTGGCCTTGTGCAACTCTGCCAGCTCCCTGCAGACCGAGCGATGGGGTCAGCAGCATGTCATAGCATAACAGAAACAAGCTGCTCACACACTGCTGTTAAAATCCATTACTATAATGCCCTTAATTTAAGACTGTGCAAGTCTAAAATGCTGACATTTAGTCCCTAGTCTACTCTGCTGGAATTCTTCTTTTAGGCTTCTTGCCTGGTTTCCTTCAGTGATCGTTCTAATGGTTATTAAAAGTTTTAAAGTACTTCGTATTTTGTCACAAAATGTCTGTATTTTCTCTCCTCCTCCCTTCATCTCCATCTCCAGAAAAGCTTACTTCTTTTTTTATAATCTCCTTTCCAACCACTGAGGACACACGCTGCACGAACATAAAAGCTAACATCACTTAAATTTGTTTTCTGGTGCATGAACCATGCGATAGCATTTTGCTTGAGTAAATACATGGAGATGACAATAACTCTGGCAAATCAGGGAAGGACCAGGAAGCTGAAAGGCAAACATGGTCTGAAAAAAGAACGACTGACTTGTAGGCGTTGTCCAGGGCAACCTGCAGGCTGCGGTTCCTCTCCCGCATCTCCTCTGCCTCGGTCTGCAGCTTCAGCAGATCCCTCTCCTGCTTCTCCACCACCCCATTCAGCTTCTTTATGTTCTCCCTGTGCTGCTTCTCCAGCTCCTCTTTCCCATCCAGAACCTGTCAGCACAAAACACACCTCTTCACACCAACAGAACACACACTCACGCTTAGCAAAAGGTGCAAAATAGTTCCATCCTGAAAACATCCAAATACCGAATGCAAACAACTTTAACCGCAATCATATGACCCGTGGCCACAGTTAGACACACATCCCACAACACAAAGTACATTTTCTCACCCCATATTCTCATGTTTTACTACATCTCCCAATGTTTCCCTTTCTTATTAAGGCCCTGAGGAAACCTGCCAACCTGCTGAAGGTGCTTTAACTCCTCCTCCATTTCCTTCAGCTTCTTGGCCTGTCTGGTGACCTGACTGTCATTCTCCTTCTCCTTTGCCCGAAGCTTCTTGATTATGTTGGTGTGCTGGAGATGCTGTTTTGACAGCTTCTCACCTGGTGGGGACACAGGTGTTTCAGTATGAGGATGGTGTAAAAAGAGGATGTTGTAAAAAGAACCAGGCTCCCTTCTTGGACGAGTCACTTTTAAAAGTGAAGCTGGTGTAGGTCCATCTGTCTCACAGCAATGCAATAGTGTTCACCTCTAAGTGCACTGGGAGACGCATATGTGAGAAAGAGCACACGTGAGTTAAGTGGTGATACATAGATGACAGGCTGCTGAGGAGAGTAGTGTCCTCACCTTCCTCCAGCAGACCTTTGATCTGTTCCTCTTTCTCTCGAATTATTTCCAAGGTCTCGTTTGACCTCAGTCTCGTCGACAGTTCCTCTTTCATCACCTTCATTTCCTGAATCAAACCCGAGGACATCAGAACCTTCACTGACTACTCAGGTCAAGTGCATTGCTTTGTTTTTAATTTCATTAGGCCACCCCCACCTCTGAGCAGGAGACACTTGAAAATACACACAGGTTAAAGAAGGAAGTTACAAAACCGTACACAAGTCACAAAGGGACCACAGAGGCCAGGGGTGTGGTGAAAACTCATTTTACAGCGTGTAAAACTCAGCGAAGGCCAGACAGACAAGCAGTGAGGATTTCCATCTGCACGTCTACCTTCTTGGCAGCGTCTCGCTCTTTGCAGGCCAGCTGCGCCTTCTTCTCCGCGTCGGCGATGCGCTGTGTGAACTCTTCCCTCAGCAGCTGAACGCTAGAGTTCTCCTCCCTCAGGCCAACCATCTCGCTGCACAATACAACCAGAGCTGATCTCACAAACTCTCTCAATACTTTCACCACTCAGAGCGCTTTACAGCAAAGACAAAGGACTTTAACACCCTCAGACATTCATCTGTCAAAATGAATCATTTACGATACAATAACAAACCAAAGAACACCCCTGCAATTAACGAGACCAGAAAGGACTCAAAACTTTTCTGAAAAGAGCTCTGCTTGCTTGACAGGATTTTTTGCTTATTTTTTTCTATCTCCAAAAATTAAACTGTGCACTCACTCTTTGAGGTTATCAAACTCTTCTTCCAAGCGAGCCTTATCTTTGCTGAGAGACAATAGCTGCGACTCCCTCATTTCAAGACGGCTTGTCAGCTCGTCAATAATCTGCAATAAATGTCATAGTCTCAACAAACAAAGTACACCAAAACTGCTAAAGAAAATTACTAAACTCCCTTTGACAAACTACAACTTTAACAGAATGGTGATGGACTCTTCTACATCAGACCCTTAGTTCAAAATTACCTTAGTTTAAGCAGATTCAACATCGTATTTATGTTCTTTTATGTACTTTTATGTACTCATTATACAGTTATATGTAGTACCCCCCCACCCCTTTTTCTACACTGCCCCCTATATGTATAGTCCCTGTGTCTATGTTGCACCATAGTCTTGGAGAAACAAAATTTTGTATCACTGTACATGTACACTTGGTATGACAATAAAGCTCACTTGAAAACTGATTTTCTGTTGCCTCTAATAAACCTACTACCTCATAGACATCAGGTGCAGAGTTTTTAAAAATAAAGGTGTCAGATGACAACCTTTTGGAGCTCTGTGGTCTGCAAGGCTGAGAACCCTCTTGTTCCCTCTGTGTCTGCTGGAGCTGCTGGTCTGTCCCTGCCATCAGCAGCTCTGCTCTCTGGGCTTACAGCATCATGCTCCATCAGCTCCTCAGGTTGCTCACAGTTGACTGGCGTGGCGCTCCGCCCGCTCTCCTCCATCTCGTTCTCATCCAGCGAGTGGTCCCGCATGACGTCCACCACGCCTCCACTGTCCGCTTCTTTGCCCTCTTCCCTCCCAACCACGCCCTGCGGCGAGACGGGAGAGGCCGGGCCGGCGGTGACGGACGCCAGCGTGCACGCCCGACCAGGGAGTTCATCGTCTGAGTTGATCTCACTGACGCTGCGACTGTCAAGCGACTGAACGCTAAACGAGTCGATGCGCTCGAAAGCATCTGAGGAGCCGCAGCTCTCTGTCAGTTTCTGGTAGTCCTCCAGGCGCTGGAAGTCGGTGCAGGCCGATGGGGAGAGCAGCTGGAAGGAGCTCTGCATGAGGTGTAAGCCAGCCTTGGCTTCGGGGCCCTGTCGCGAGCCTGCCGAGCTCTCGCTCAGCACACTCTCGTGGTCAAGCACCTCAATGTCACTCGTGGTGGACGTCCCAGAGGAGAAGGAGCTAACAGGCGGCGATGGAGTGTCATTCTGTCTGTCTTCTGTCTTTGCCTCTTTGGTATCCAGTGGGACATATTTTTGGGGAACAGTCTGGGGTTTTAGCGGTGCTCCTGGCGCTAGCGGTGGAGCGGGCTCCGTGCTGTCAGGAGTGTCAGCAGCTTGTGGCACAGTGGATGAGAGGAACTTCTCAGGTTCAGCAACCTCCAAAATATTAGCTGTGCTTCCAGGCTCCACATTACTTTTACTTGTTTTAGGGTCCACAGAGCTTTCCAGAGCATCCAGAGATGGTTCTGGCTTTAGTGAAGTGGTGTCTACAGCAGACACAAGCTTTAAGGGTTCGACTGGAACAGGCTCCTTTATCACGGCTTCATTAAGCGGAGCAATGCCAGATGTTTTGGTACTGACACTCTCTTTGACTACAAGCACAGGGTCCTCCTCCTGTGTCTTCTGTAGCCTACGGGACTTGGCTGGCGGTACAGAAACCACAAGACTTTTCTTTGAGTTTTGCAGCTCTCCTGGGGACAGGAAGGCACTGAAGAAACTCTCAGATTCGTCCACAACCGTACGGGTGACGGGGGTAGTAATGGCCTCTGTTGACTGAGGGACGCTCTGTGTGCATTCCTGTACTGGGGAGTCCCACTGCCTCACACCCCAGCCCCCACTCAACGAAGTCTTCCCGGATAAGTCTGCGGTTGAACAATAACAAAGTATCTTGTTGTTACCCATACTGATAATTTATAAATTGGGCATTAATTAAACAAACTCTGCCACAACACAAGGACTCCAAGTTACAAACCAATTAAATCATTATAATTAATAAATTTTCAAAATCGAAATGAATTATTTACGATCTTTCAGATGCGACACTTGTCTACATTGAAAAACAAGGTCTTGGTTTTCACTTCAACACAACTGGTACACAAGTTTTTTTTTATTCCCTAATTTACAAAGTTAAATTATTCACATTAAATTAATTCGCCTTGTTAGTTACACGTAGTTGTGTATACCTCTCTAACGCTTGGGAGTAACAAGAAGAGGGCAATTTATATGCGTACTAATAACGATAAGCCACACGTCTTGCTGAAATTTTTATTTACTTACCATCAAAGGACGAAACCACTGTTTCACCCCATTGGTCCTCTTCTTTAATATCCAAAACCCTGTCTATGGACTTCTGAGCTGTTGTCAACGCTTGTTTGGCAAAGCTAGACAAATGCGAAGCATTAAACCAACTCATTTCTTTTGAAGTTAAACCTGAATAAACAGCCCTTTACAGCACAGTTCAAGTCGACACCCAGACGTAGTTACCATTCCACGACGACTAATTTAAAACCCGTTTTAACTAACTAGCGAGGTAGGCCCTTCAACCTAAAATCTGCATTTAAAAAAATCATGATCGAGCCTACAGTCAGGCATTACTACGAGAAACCGTGTCTGTACACAGTCAACATTTAAATTTTACATTATTTCCACAAATAATTAACTGGTCCTGGCTAAACTATAAGAAATGTTTTGATATTGCAGGATTGACTTCCTATCCACGTCGCACCAACCAAATGATGATGACGTCATTTCCTGGTAGACGTCACAACTGTTTAAAGACACAGTTTTAGGGGGCGTAAATGTAATATTATAGCCCTGTAGTTTCGATAATGGCTTTCTGCACAGGTCTGAAGTAACACGGTGTTTATTTTAAGGTGTTCATCTGGCCTTCTCGACCAACATCAAAGCATTATTAACTTATTGAGTTATATCTCTTCCTTCAACATCGTGTATCGTTCACATAAAATTCTGTTAATCCAATTTAATTTCATATTTTGGTTGGTGTACAGCTCTTTGTGTCAGCTGCTGTGTTTAAAGGGGTTTATAAATAAAGTTGTATTGTATTGTATTTTCGTTATCATAAATTGTAATTGCGGTATCGTCTAAAGTTAATAATTATTGATTTATCCATACGTGGATTAAACAGAACCTCTCTGCAACAATCCTCAACTGTATTTATGATGACAGTAGAGAAGTTGGGTAACTTCGGTGATTTTAAACACTCAAGAGGTTTGCTTTTGTTTCTTTCCGTTGATGATTCTTAACGTCAAGTTATTTAAAATCGAAAATACGTTTGTCCTTCTAAAAACTTGGGATGAAACCCATATATAGGTGACAACATTAAAACTCAACATATACAGTACTGAAAGCCAACCATGACCCTCCTGGAGATGTGACGAAACAGCGCTACCCACTGAGCCACTGTGACACCCCTCAAATGTAGTCATTTGCTAAAATTAAATTTGTAAGTACATGTAGTTGAGTAGAGAAATTGTTTCGAAACTTTATTGTATAAATGCAATGTAAATAAAATACAAAAAAATGCAGTTAACTATAAACTGTTTCAGTGATTAACCCTAACTACAACAAGACAGTCAACACAGCTGCTGATATAAAAAGTGAAATCCAAAGACAGTTAATTGAAACTTAAAAATAATTTAATAACAAATCAAGACAACAATTTCAATAATACACTTCTTGAAAAAAAAAACTGGAAGCGTATTTACATAACCACATTTGTTAAAGTACTGAAATACTGCCAGGGTGTATTGCACCTTGTTTTCCTTTGTAACACACAGGGAACAGGTAAACAGTATAATTATTTACATCTGTTCAGACAACAGTTACTGATCTTAAAATCCCTTCAGCTGTTCTGGCCCAGATGGTCTAGGAGGCGAAGTTAAGCTTGAAAAGCAGCGTCTGTGGAGTGGTTACATGTGGCACCGCCAGCTCCTGTCTGTCACTCAAGCCTAGCTCTGCAATAAAAATCAAAACAGCCCAGCTTCCAATCACTGTCCAGATCACCATGGGCCAGTGCTTTATTAAACATATAAAGCTGCTGCCTGCAGACTGTACAACAGATTTTAAAACTGCATGTTTATATATACAAACGTGCACGGAAACAGAAAAATAATGCTGGACCTATTTTACCTTTAAGTGTTTTACAGAGATTTGGCGGTGTTCTCTCTTCAATAGAGGATACATTCTTGAAAGGAAAAGGATGCAATTAGATTTATTAAAAACAAATCACAGCAAACACTGTAGATATGTTTAATTCTTCCCCTCTAGAGTTGCTGTGATGGCAGGAGATTTCATTTGTCTTAAAAAAAAATAATAATTAAAAAATTTAAGTATCACATGTACATGTGTGCACTGGACCCATATTATAAACCAGGGGTGGCCAGGCCAGCCACAGTCATGGAGAGTCCCAGTAGGTGCAGGCTTTTGTTTCATTCAATTCAGTCAATTTAATTTTACCACTATCTAACTAATTAAATATCTATTACAACATTGCTTATCCTCATTCTTCATGATAATTTGTCTGTGCTTAGTTGAGTTACAAAGCTTAATTGAGTTGCAAAGAATAAAGTTAAAAGTGAGACTGTGCTTTATGATTGTAACATAATTACAAACCACACATTACATTGTCTCTCTAACTGCAAGGTGTTTGTTTTCAAACCTTTTATTATTAACTGTGTTTGAATTGTAATAATTAATGAATTGCAGAAACAGGTCCCAATCACAAAGAATGAGGTGAAAAAAAACAGTATGGTGACTCAATGGGTAGAACATCAGGCTGGGATGCAGAAGTCTCCTGGTTTGAAGCCCAGCCACCAAGTGTGTTCTTGAGTAAGACACCCAGCGCTGGCTCATTGTAACACATATGTGAAATGTTGTAAGGTGCTTTGGATAAGAGCATCTGTTAAATGAACAAATGTAAAGAATGCTTAAGCAGTGACTTAAGTGATGATTAACAAAAAATTCCTTCATGTATACCATATCTGTTAAAAGATGTTTAAAAAAAAGTCATGCTTTTAAAATTTGTATACAAGATGAATAAAGCTTCCTGATAATTACTGTATTAACAGTAATTATACGAAAAAGTCAATGGTTAACTGTCAATAAGATTTAAAAAGCAGAAATTTAAGCAAAAACCTACACCCACTGAGGCTCTCTAGGACTGTGGCTGGCCACCCCTTATACAGGCCTAGGATCTCATGACATATTCCAAATGAGCCAGTTGTTGCACTTACAGAGCTGCACTGTCAGTCATATAGTTGAGCACATCCTGAAGCTTGGCTGAGGGGGCAAACCGCAGCTCCTGTGGTACCTGACTGCAGGCCGAGCAGTTCTCCTGATGCCAGACAGAGGTGCAATACATAGTACCTTAAGTTAAGTTAATACATTAGGACTTTACTAACAGACATAAAAGTTATCACAGTCATGTTAGAACAGTCACTTCACATAGGTATGTGGAAAGAGGAATATAAACATCTGTAATATGACCCACTGACAAACAACAAGACCGGAACAATGTAAACCCCTTACTCCTATTTCCACACATTTCCACACAGCGGCCTTTGTTGAAACACAAGTTTCTGAACCCACCTTACGCTCTGCTTCAAACATGTAGGTGTAGAGGCCATCAACGTCATTGAACACCATGCAAGCTCTTTCCAGGTCACCATTATACTTTAAGCAAACAGAGACATAGCTTCAAGGTCAGTTTTATCTTGAACACTTCAGTGGCACATGCGGCTGTAGAAGAAAGGGGGGGGACTACAATATGTGCTGCTGGCTACAGCCATGATGTCAAACTAGATGAAATCATAAGGTTTTCTCCTGTCACATGCAGACTGAAATATTAAACTGTACAAAACACACTTGCAATGACAGCATTTGTGGATGCAACTGCAGGGACGATCCGTTTCACAACCCCTAGAACACATAACAGATGGTACAGTCTAGTGACAGCACTGCTTGCCACAGAACACTAGGGCAAAATAGAAAATTCCCCTGTAGTGTCATGAAACACAACAAATGACAAAATACTTTTTATTCAAACTGCTTTCATCTAATTATTCTGGGGGAAAAAAAATCTAAACAGGCTTACAACATTTAATCACAGTTTCGATTGCCACGCAGAAGGCTTGCTGGTCTGGACTCATCCTGAGTGAGTCTGTAGGTGACCCCGGTGATGTTGAACTCAGCTGCTCAGTCCTTAGACCTTTGGAACACCCACTGGATATGCTGTGGGCCGTCGCCATCCAGGGCCACTCCATCTGGAGATGGGGGGTGGGATTTGCCCACACCAGTGTTAAATGGTCTCAGGTGTACTGTGAGGTCCCAAGGTAAAATCACACCGTATGGCTGTGTGACAGAAGCTGGCCTATGAAGTCGTGTTTATGTGCACCCCCAAAGGGCTCCTCTCTGGGCCACTGTAACACATGGACATACTCGATGCAGTGCTCAGGCAGGCGGGGCATAGATGCTATGGTGCACATGGGGAAATTAATCTGCCAAGGAAAGAAATCAATGATGTATACTTTATGCAAAATGGCCTGCAAATTTAATAAATTAAAGACATAAATTCAAGAGGTAAATATTTGCAGAAGAGTAATTCGGGTTACATATATGGTTCACTAAAACACTGAAGCCCTCCTCCTTAATATTGAAACAGTAATATATCCACTGTAATTGTTTGGTTAAACTGTGCAATCTGCAGCATGCATCATTCCTGTTTTATAGGAGGATGAGTTATACAGGAAACAACATTCACAGTTGATTAGTCTCTGCATTTATTTATTAAAATTAAGAGCAGTAGTATATGCCACTATATGCCCCAGGCTACTACATACTCACCCTCCAATGTATTTACTTACAGCAACTACATAACACTGTTTAAAATATTATTTTTGAGTGTGAGTGTTTACTGAGGCAACAATATCCAGTTTCTTACTGGTATTTCTGTGCCTGTGCCCAGCATGCTAAAGTGTATTAAAGTTCACCCATTCTCTTCAGTCCACTAACTACTACAGCTCTGGGAAATTCATCTGAAACAGTTCAGTCAGGAAAGCAATCAATTCCATTATAAACTAAAGTGCTCCAGACTTTTTCTCCCCTCCCCTCTCATTAGCACATCTATATCACAAGCGCGTCACGCTTATCCACAGGGAGCCACAACGCTGTGACAGCACACCTGGGGCAGATAGAGCTCCAGTGTGCAGTCGATGCATGCCGTCATGCCAGGGAGATTAACCCGTGTGTTGCCCTTGAACCCCTCTATCCCGCTGTCTATCAGAGGAATAATCAATGTGGGGTCCAGCATGCCATCCTCGTACAAAAGCAGAGACATCTGTGTAGGGGAGCCAGAGACGCAGGTCACAGACGCCCATACAGCGAACTCGTGCAACACTTCCAGCAGAAGATATAAAACAGCATGCCTTTCATCCAGTGCCTGGAGATGATAGAATCCAACCCACATACAATAATATGAAACTCTGAAACACAGAACTGTAATTATGCACTGATTATTAGCATCACTGTAATTACAAACAATCTTCCTTAAAGTTAATACAATTATTTTAGTATTAATATCACCTGAAACGGCATACTACTTTCAGTTTTTAGAATAATAAAAAGTACAGGTACAACTCAAACTACATCAGATATTCAACATGACCACACAAAAATATGTGCTGCTATAAAACACTACAGACACAGCAGGAGAATAGATCGCTAACAAGATATTAAATTGCTAACAGGCTATTTGCATCCATATAAAACTAGCTTCATAAAAAAAAATTACTATGTATCAAATTACACATAACATGCATTTTTAAGTACAAGCAACACACACAAAATTTGCTCTTACCAAGGTGAAGACATGGTTTTGCTGCCATAGAACAATTGAAAAAATTTAAGAAGGGGAGGGGGCATAGTGGCTCAGTGGTTAGAACCGTTGCTGCCTCGCACCTTCAGGGCTCTAAGATCAAATCTCGGGCCTGTCTGCATAGATACGACTGTTCTCAAAGTCAGCTACAGCATCCTCCTTTGGTCGACCCACATCTTTGGGCCTTTTTATAAGGCCAAAAAGTAAAGAACAAAATTCTGCACAGACCATTTTTTACAGTAAAAACATTCAGACATACTCACAAACTGGCACAGGGAATATGATTGCCTTATCTAAAATACATGCAATTTTAAATCTTCCCAATTATGCATGAGTCTGAACAAGTCTTGATCACTCCCCCAAAGGACTGTCTGTACATTTCATTTTAAATGGCAATAACACTGTGTATTGACTGAATTAGGTTCAGTGATTAAATATATTGTATGAGGAAAAACAAAAATTTCTGTATAATTATAAACGTTCTTGTACATCTTTTCAAGCTGAGTAATATGTACAGTATTGCACACCAGAAATTTTTCTCTAAGGGTGATGGCAAAGTAGAAGATTCTTTAAATATTCAACAAATTACCCCAAAAGCTGACCAGGTGGGAGTACATTGCAAGAGTGTTATTAAACTTGACTGCACTGATTTATTTTTGTTCTATATATGTAGCTGTACATCCATTCTTTATATTACAAAATAGCTTTATTCACTGTGCTATGTAATTCATTCCCATAAAATCTGCTCCTTGCTCCTTTTATCTTCAAACCTGCCAGTTTCTATTTCATCACTAACTTCTGAGCCAGCTCTTCTACTCTTCTTCTTTTCTTCTCCCTAAAAAGAGGGAAAAAAGAAGGTTCATATATGCTCGATTTTAGATTTTTACATTTACATTTTATTCATTTAGCAGACGCCTTTGTCCAAAACGACTTACAATGCATGTCACCAACGAGGTCAAACAGTATCAGACAATTTAACTATAAGTGCTGTCCTATCATCAAAGTGCACACGATTAAACAATTGTCTCAAAGTAATTCAAGTAAAGCATAAACATATAAAATGTAAGTCTTGAATTAACTACAAAAACATGTACAAACAAACAGCCTTGCAACAGATTTTAAACAAAAAATGCAAGCATAGCTTGCACTAGCAGCAACTATTTGTAGAGCTTTTCACTGACACTTACGAATCCTCACCATCCGCCATATTTTCAAGACTCAGAGTCTTCCCAAAATGCCTTGTAAAAAATGACTAAGCCAATCAGAGAGAAAGGAACGAAACTAATCAGAGAGCAATGAACTAAACTAATTAAATAGCAATGCGCACAGTCGCAGATAGTGCACTTTGATGTTAGCGTTATTAAATTCTGAGCAGGAATCATTTCTTGGAATCATTTGATAATAAATAACTATAAACAATCAAACAATAATATACTTATTAAATATTCAAAATTGTTTAACACATTTGTACTACTAATCTAAAACAAAATATTACCGACTGCTAATAAAATATGAACAATGTATGGACAAACGCGTCTGCTAAATGACTAAATAAAATTGTAAATGATTGTGATTTCATCCACGTAGAAAACCTTTGTTTGGGTAACATATACAGGGTTACAGACCTGAAGAAACTTAACCTTGACCGTTTCGTCATTTCCAATTTTAGATGCGTTTCACATTTATAATTTTTCTCTAAAGCCCCAGAGAATATATATATTTTTTTATCAGCTGCAGCACTTATTATATGACAACTCTATTTACAGAAAATTCAGTCTGGTTTAGAACCCAACACAGTACTGGAGTGGCTCTGTTGAAGGTTTATAATGACATCATGATGGCGCTAAATGACAAGTCCTGTTGTGCTAATTCTTTGAGATCTTACTGCAGTGTTTGACACTGTAGACCATGAGATCCTTATTTCTCGCATAAATAGACTAGTTGGACTTTGAGGCACCGTGCTAGACTGGTTCACCTCTTATTTCACAAATAATAGCTTCTGCGTGAGGTTAGTGGACATCTTGTCCTTCTGTGCTCCTCAGCCCTGGGACATACCCCAGGGCTTGATACTTGGCCCAGCTCAATTTTCCTTGTACATGCTTCCCCTAGGCCCCATTATCAACAAGAATGATATTTCCTTTCACTTTTATGCACTCCAGGGTAGAATTCAAGATTTTACTATTTGTATTTAAAGCCCTCAACAGCCTGTCACGTACTTGCCTATCTGAACTTATTCAGTTACACTGTCATGACCAACCCTTAGGTCAAGGGTCAGCAAACTGTGGTTGTGGAGCTGCAGAAAGCTCCTCCACTCTTCTACAGTAGCATTCCCTGTAATGGGAGAGGGACCAAAATTGGTTCTTTTGGGCTCTTTTGATAGTGAAGGTTGCAGACCCCTGCCTTAGGTCATCCAATCAGCTTCTGCTGTCAGTCCCCAGGTTAAGATATGAATGTTGGCATAATCATGCATTTGCTGTTGCAGGCCCTAAATTATGGAATCTGATGCATGTTGAACTTCAGTCTATAACTGAGTTTTCTCTTTTTAAAGCCAAGCTGAAACTCATTTATTCACTCAGGTCTTATGTATATAGTAGAATGTTTTGATACATTATCTGTTTAATTTGTATGTGCAATACTATGGAAAACTTGTTTGTGACCTGCATATTTGATTTGGCACAGGTTTTATGCTGGATGCCCTTCCTGACGCAACCCTCCCCATTTACTTTGGACTGGCACCTTGGTGATTGAATTCTACCTCAGTGACTGGGTTGAAGAAGCTGAGGTTTTCATTGGGGCTGACAAGATTGAAGATGCTGAGATTTTCATTGGGAGTGACGAGATTGGACAGGATTAAAAATGAGCGTATTAGGGGGACAGCACAGGTGGCACAGTTCGGAGACAAAGTGAAAGAGGCGAGACCTAGACGGTTTGGACACGTGCAGAGGAGGGATACAGAGTATATAGGGAAAAGAATGTTGAGGATGGAGCTTCCAGACAGGAGGAGAAGAGGATGGTCTAAAGAGGAGGCTTGTGGACGTAGTCAGGGAGGACATGAAAGAGGTTGGGGTGACAGAGGAAGCTGCAGAGAACAGGTTGGTATGGAGAAGGATGATCTGCTGTGGTGATCCCTAAAGGGAGCAGCCAAAAGAAGAAGATTCTGTGCAATACTATACTGTATCTTATTCTATGTTTTTGTCCATGGATTTTGTGAAACAACTAGGTTGATATTAGGTGCTATATAAATAAAGGTTGATTTTATTTGATTATTATGTCCGGATTGATTTGAAAATCTGTCCAGACTGTCTTACTCAAGGACACAGCTAGCTACTCAGCCATTTCCACCCAGACTTCCACATCCCAGCCTTATGTTCTACCCATTGAGCAAATATATAATTTCATCACTGTTACATATAACTTAATTTAAGATGTGATAACGTATGGTAAATTACATAGTTACTGGTTGTTTAAAAACAACAATAATAACTGAAATATTGTGAATCACTGTTTTAGCGTCGTCTGATATACTTCAGATTTTTGCCATTGCAAAACTTTTCGACCATACGTACTACAAAACGGTGACATCGTGGACCAACTAGTCGCAATGTCTTGAATTATGATACACTCAGACGCGGTGTGTGATGTCTGTCGGCTGTATCGCGAGACATGACAGATTCAGTACGTTGAAGTTTAGACTTGCTGATCTGTCACTATAACTGAAAGCGACTGTCATGTCAAGAGTGGAGATTACACCCCTTAGATCATGGAACGACTTCTTTCCAGGATCCGATAGATTTGCTAAACCAGACTTTAGCAATTTAGCGAAATGGAACAACAGGGTGGTCAACAACCTTTTGTACTATCAAACCAATTATTTAGTAATGGCTATTGTTGTTTTCCTGGCTGTGGGGTAAGTGGACAGTGTGGTTCAGTTTTAATAAGCGCTTTGCGCTCGAGTTGGCCATCTAATGGGCGCACCTCCACAGTAATGTTAAGATTCACAATAACACGGTTTGACCTTAGTTGCTTAATGTTTTTTTAGCGAAACCTAAGACAAGAAGCAGGATTGCATGAATGTAGTTGACTACGTAAGATTTCGTTGTCGCAAGGAAGCATTTAAATTTCACTTTAAATTCAGACCGTTTACTTATCTCGAAGTGGCCTGATTTAGCGAAATGTCTTGCGTTAGCGTTATACACACACACACACACACACACACACACACACACACACACACAACACACGACAATCAAAACTCTTCATTCAGATTAAATCCGACAGGACGCCTTCGCATTAACTGGAACAAATGTCGGTATTTAACATTTTTATTTTTTGTATCCAGTTATTTCAATCTTCAGAACGTTTTAATTGAAATATGTTGGGACAGAGATTATTATTATTTTACTGGAGCAGGCATTATGTAATAAATATGCTCCTAAATTAGCTTTTATATAGCCCCTACAAATGGTTCTATAAAACATGTTTTGTTAATTTCATATAAAGACGTTAAATTAGTCATCTATTGTACCAATGTGTACAAATAACTGCTCGTTTTACTTCCTGTTGGAAATCCGGCCTCAGTGTCTCTAAATATAGGTAATAATGACCAGCTGATTGGGGTAACACGTGGCAGCTATGGTCCCGAGAACTTTCTCCAAAGTCATCAGCTGTTGCCAGCGATTAAAGATGCGAAGTATAGTCTAACGAAATAGCAAATGCAGTTACACACTAGTAAAAGAGAGCAAAGTCCAAGAAATGTCTTCTTGAACTGAAAAATGTAAAAGTTTAAGACTGTAGGATATACAGAATGCAGATATGCAGTTATCTATATAATTATTTAATATGCACCAAGTAACTGTTACCTCTGACATAAGTTAAACTATGGTCAGGCATGGTAAATATATCCTGCAGACCTTTTGTATAGCTTATGTGTGTGAACATGAGCTTTTATCTCATATAAAGACATTAAATTGTGATACGTAGAATTTTAGTCAATCAATCAACCAAACTTTATTTATATATATATTTTTTTCATACAATAATATGTAGCGCAAAATGCTTTACACAGACCCCCCCCCCCCCGGAAACAACAACAACAACAAAAATAATAATAACAAGGGACTATTTAAAGCCCTGGTTAGAGACTACTGAATGCATTGTTTTAAAACTGGGTTTTAGTTGAATTCTGCAGCCACACAAGCTTCTTAAAAATGTATGGCCACAAGAGAGTGCTCAATGTCCAATTTCAAAAACTGTTCCAGAACTAGTTGCACGTGCGTAGTTAATGTTTTCCTCCTTGGCAGAATAACGGCCATGTCTGAGAAATCTGCTGAGAATAAGAACATAGTTCCTCCTTGCTGAATGTGTTTGCGCTGGTGCTGTTTATGTTAACTCCATGCAGGCTTCTGAACCCTGTCAGCATGGTTCTAGGAGGCACCGTGGTCACCCTGGTGTTCCTGGGCTCTGTGTGGGCGAGCGAGAACAAGGCCGTTGTGAAGAACTTCAAGAAGCAAAACCCGATGCTCTTTGTTATAGCCATGATGGTCATCAGCTACTTGCTTCTTTCTTTCGTTGGTGGGGTGATGGTCTTCCTCTTTGGGATAACCTTCCCTCTGCTCTGTGAGTTCCTCAATTTGCTTTTGCTACATTTTTACACCCCACTGAGCTGAGAAAACCAAAGTTTTATTTGCACTTAAAATCTTCACAATGCAGCATTCCATCATTCTTCCGGCTGTTATTATTTGCCATGGTTTAGGAGTCGCTTTCCTCAAGCCCTGTCTCCATTGGAACACCACAATCCCAGAGCTGAATGTCCTGCGAGCTTCCTTTAAGGAATTTTACTCAGAATAGGGGATTTTTTTTTAACTCCTCTTGACATATACTCAGACTTATTAAAAGGATATACAGTCATGTGAAAAAATTAGGACACCCTATGAAAGCCTGTGTATTTTGTAACATTTTTTAACATATGGATATATAATCTCAGTTTTAACAATACGGAGAGATTGAAGTAATATAACTAAGCAATTAAAACTGAAGAAAAGACTTTTGAGAGTGAGCACCATGGTGAGGGCAAAAGAGCTGTCTGAGGCCTTCAGAAAAAAAATTGTAGCAGCCTAAGGGTCTTGGAAAAGGGGTTTAAAAAGATCTCAAAAGATTTTGAAATCAGCCATTCCACTGTCCGGAAAATAGTCTACAAGTGGAGGGCTTTCAA